>VZRO01004193.1:825162-836809 GCA_013397915.1 Daphoenositta chrysoptera
TGGGAGGCCTTTCTGTTTAAAGAGCAAAGAAAGAATTTCAAGTGGGCAAAACCTTGTTAATTCTACTAATGTTGACATTCTAGGCTATCTAATTAATGCAACATTGTGCCTGGGCTGAATGGCCAACTTTAAGATAAGCAAAAAGATCAGGATCTATCGAAATGCAAATGTTTAGTCCTTGTGTAGAACAGCCTTCCCCCATTAATCTACTCCATGGAGCTGTCTTGCCTTCCCTTAATAAGATTAATAATAATTGTGAAGGCAATTGATTCATGTTTGCCAAGCACCAGGTGACCCATTAAACACCAAGTTTATCTTCTTTTCACTCATTGAGAGGGATAAAATTTTATTGCATCTGAATTTAGGTACATCTATTTATTTACATTTTTTGAATTTATTTACATCTGAATTTAGGCCCTGATCTTCTATTTAAGGCTTGTTATATGTTATGTCTCCCATGTTTGTCCCAGTCAGGCTCCAGTGGCTGTGCAGCTTGCAGGTAGGTTGGTAAAGCTACCCCTTCAAAACTCTGAGTCCTCTTAGATTCCTTCCTAGACTTTCAAAATAAAGAGTAAAATAATGCTATTTTATTTCATACAGGCACATTTAAGTAAAAAGGGAGGAACAGGTTTATAGGGATGCTAAAAGAGGAAATGCTCCATCAATCCTTTTCCCTATTAACTGCCCTAGAAATTAGGTGATAAGGCTTGAGGGAAATGAAGGCCAGTCTCTTTTCTTACCTTAGGTGTCCAGAATTCTCTCAGAGAAGCTCCCTAACAACCAGTTTTTTTAGAATTTGGTTGCCCTTGATCGTGACTTTCAATGCTGTTGCCATGTCCTCTAGGTTGAGGGTGAATCCCACCTTTTGTGGTGTGTGGGCTGAAGGTTCGTGGTATCACAGCTCTGGGCTGGATTGGCAGCTCTACCTTTGCAAAGTGTAGTGAGATGTTCTTAACAAAATGAAAATGAGTCTCTAGCCTAGTGAATTCTGCTTTCCCCAGGGGAACAAATGATTTTAGTTTCTGTTGCTGATTACAAAAGCAAGTAAATGTTTTTTAGAATTGGAAAAAAAACCCCCGAAGGATTGCAGACATCCCCCCAAATAACTACTAATTTTCATCCTACCTACAGAAATGTGGTAGTTAGGAGATGTGGGTTCATTTTCCTGTATCACCAAGGAGAACTGTGTGTCCCACACACCACCTCAGCTGCAAAGGAAGGGAAAATTGTTCTTCCTTTCTCTAGGGATGCCAGCTCTCTTACTAGAAGTGATGTTTTTAATTTAAACTGAATTGGAATATTTCCAGGGTAACTGCACCATTAGTTGAGGATGCTGTTTTCCATAAACAAATACAGGAAGTGCCTCAGACTGAAAACAGTGCTATCCCCAGTGTTACCAGCTCGTCCTCCAGAGTGCATGTTTGACACAAAGATTTCAAATTGTTCCTCTGAGCAGCAGGAGAGCTGCACCAGGGAACTGGATGCTGAGAGGAGAAGAATCCCTGCTCTTTGTCAGCAAAGAGGTGTGACAGGATGGAAGGGAGGTGCAGCCTGTGGATCAGGCTGGAAGGAGAATTTGTGATGAGCTGACTGGTCCAGCCAGAAGCTCTGGGATGTGCAGCCTTCCAGCTGGAGGAGGAGAGGAGCTGACAGCCCTTCTTGCAAAGTCTGGATTTCCCTGTTTTGCAGCTGGAGTGCTCCAAGCTGGATAATCCACTGCTGCTCTCCCTTGGCCCAGAGCTGAGAGGAAATATCTGGTGCTGTACTGGTGGCACCTGACTGGATTGGTGGAATTTTTTATCAAATATGAATTTATACACAGTTGATTATAAAAATGTGTATGTGCAGCTTGTCCTTTTCTGGCTAGCAGAGTAAAAGAGCCATTGCTCTGAATTCTTGTCTTTCCAACAGAGTATCTCTTCAACTATTAAATTAAAACAACGCTGCTGGTGTATGAGTGTTATTCTAATCAGCTGTTTAAAGGTTTCTGGTATTCACTGCTTCCCAGTGGAGGGGTCATTAAAACCTTGACACTCTAGTGTTTAATTAACTTATGCTTCCTTTTTCATTTAAGGCCGTGTATTTCAGCACTAGCAGCAAGTGATAGGTTTGCCTTTACACAACATCATTAGAGAATAAATTGCACTATGTACTTTCCTCAGTCCTAATAGTCTGGAATCTTTGAGCTGAATTAACTTGAGTGTAATTGCATGAGTGTAATCTGCATGTGGCAGAAACATTACAAAAACCAGAAGTTTTAGATAGCCATTTATTTTGATGAAAAAATCTGTGTTTTTATATACCATTTTAAAGTAGAAAACTAGTGGTGGCAGAATATACCTTTTAATCTAATGTACTAAACAATATCTGCTTAAAAACTTTTTTGGCTGGAAATCTTCATGGGCAAAACTGGTTCATTGGCTCTTCTGAGAGTTAATCAAGCTTTCAACTGTTTGTAATGAGAAGATGAGATTAAACTTTGGCTAAATGTTAGACACTAGTTATTAGACTCAATCTCAGGAAGCAAAACACTCCTGAGAACAATCTTACATTTAAAAAGAATTCCGGTAAACTTCCAAAGTATCAACAGCTCTTGAACAGTGGTTTTAAATTTGGTAGCAGCACCTTTTTTTGTCAGAATGTGCCTGAAATACTGCAGAAATTTATCCAAGGCACAATCTTAATGTAATTGAAGTTTGCACATGCTCCAGCGAGAGCAGTTTTACTGGCTGATATGTCGGATTATTCCCTCATGATTGAACTGAGTCAGGCTCGTGCTACACCAAAAATGTGAACTTGATCTGCAATAACTGTTCTGGATAAGCACGGACACTAAAGCACAGAGAAGGGAAGGTGTCTGTCTTTTTCTCATCTTCTGTGCCCACATCTGGTGAGAGGGGAGGAGGAAGAATACCTGATGCAAAAGCAGCTTGTGATGAAAGTCAGATGATGAAGAAATTAAGTGAAATAGGAGTTAATTGAAGTTTAAAAGATTAAAATGAAGAAGCAGATAGGGAGGGATTACATAAAGAATTAAGGGCACATATCTAAGGATAGTTAAGAAAGTGTTGTTTGCACATGGAGCTAGTGGGCCATGATACAACTGCTGGTGAAAGAGGGCTGATGTAGCAAAGAGAATCTTGAAGAAAGGGTTTTTAATATTTTGTAAATCAAAATTCTGTCATGTCTCATTTGAGATATCAGAACTTGAAGAGTATTTAGAATTGCATAGCCCTCTAGGTTCAGTTTTCATTGATTTCAGCCACATCTACAACATTCAAATACATCTGTAAATCCAACCCTGTGGTGTCCATCTGGATAACAGAAAAAGAGGAATGTAGAGGTCCTGTTTTACGTGTTATGACACAGGTTTTAATGACATGACTACATATATTTATTTATGCCAGAAAACATAGTTGTGTAAGTACAGGCAATTTCTGATAATTTCTGCTGGACTTTGTGGCTTTGGTATTCATGCAGGCATGTACAAATATATTTATTCCTAACATCAAAACCTTTTAATAACCAGTGTGCTTAAGTTAATCTGCCCTGCAATATAGCTGCACTGTGAATATAAATTATTAAAAGATGGTTGTTCCTGAGCTGTTCTTGAATTAACCCCCCCTATTTACTTGGCCACTTCATGATCTCCACTACACCACTGTGCTTCTGCTATATTTGTATGAAAGGACTATAAATTGTGGCTCTCACGTCACAAGCTGCCTCTTGGAGAAGCCTGCCTTTCCTCCATAGGAACACCCCCAGAAGGGGCCAGGTTCTGCCTTTAAACACCGAATTTCCTCCTGGCAGGAGCAGCAATCCTGGGATGAGAGAGCTCAGCTCCCCATAGAGCAGGGACTTGTTTTCCCTCTGTCTGAGCAAAAGTCAGGCATGACCTGACAGCCTCCCAACAGCAAGGCAGGGAAGATAAGAGACTTTCTCTAATCAAGCCTTGATGCTCGTGTTTCTATTTTTGAAACAGGTTTATTCCAGTTCTTGATCTTAAATCAAAACAAAGCTGGGGTTCTGTGAAGCTAAATGGATTATATTGTCACAGCCTCCTGTTCTAGCAGCATAACTCCTTGAATAGGTTTTCATTATTTGATCCAAGATAATGACACCAGCTTATTACTCCAGTGTAGCAGTTCTTCATGTCTCTAACTTCAATCTTTAACATTTCCAAAGGGCACTTAAACCATTTGGTTTGCAATTTTTTTTTTATCTAGACTCTTATAGATAACATTTTTAGTTTTCCCTCAGAACAGTACAGAATCATAATTCCAGAAGCTAATAATCACTGAAGGCTTTAACCACATTTATCCTTTAGAACATTAGTTATTTCTTTCTCAGTATCTCAGATTTCTCATTGACACTTCTGGGCCACATTAAACTGACTTTTTTTTAACCTGCACCTTTTTCCCAAGCTTTCATTTATCATTTTGAAAATCCTATAATTAAAGTAAATCCTGATTCTTTGCCCAGTATTTTCTCCAGCATAATGATTTGGATATATAAAATTGCAGTGAGCAAGTTAAACATTACAATTAAGGCAGTGGAGAAAAGGGCTTGGTATGTGTCAGTTCTTCTTCCCTACACTTCTCCCAGAAGAAATGATGTTTCACAAAACTATACTATGGCCTGAATTATTTGCATTCTTTTTTGCTAGCTATTGGGCAATTTCAATCGATTAAATTAACTGGTTTTTATCTGAGCTTTGTTTCTTTCTGTGCTGAGTAAATTCAAAATGGTTCAGACCAGCTCAGTGTGGTTTTGGCAGTGGTAGGAGCAGTGATTCCAACCAGCAAGATACATCACTTATTTTTGTATTAAACCTTACTGACACGGGAAGAAACCTAGATTCTGTTGTCAGTAGGGAAGCACCCATAACTTTGTTTCCAACTCTTCTCAGATCAAGTTTGAGATTTTTAAAGGCATTATGAATATAAATCATGTCTTAGGGATGAGTTTGTTTTTGTCATATGTAATTGTGATGCTCTTGCATCCTGTTTGGAGCTTTTACTGCCAGACCTTTCCCTGAAACCTTTCCCTGCAGTTTTCTCATGAGGGATAGGAATAAGTCCTGATCTCCAAATTACCTTTGCACTGTTTTTTCCTATTATATAGGTATTTTCAGCATCCATACGGTTAAAGATAGCTGTAAATAAAGAGAAACACTATCTGCCCATCCTTAAAATATGTTTTATCTCTTTGTATCTTTGTAAAGCTGGCAAATATATCATTGTACTGGTTGTTGATGTTAGAAAACTGCAACACAAATTAAGTGACATTATCTGGACTGTACTGAGATGAGAATTGGGCAACAGTGCCCACAGTCCTGTGCATTTGCCACAGGTGGGAGGGATTGTGAAAAGTGAAGTGGGAAAGGTGCTGGGGTTTTACATTACGCTTGAATTCTGCCTTTATTCAAAGAATACCCATTGCATCCGTGTGGTTTAAACTCCTTCTTACTGCTAAAAAAGGCACTTTAAATACAAATTGAGATGCTCCTTCTCCTCTTCCTTCCTCATTTCTTTAGAAGAATATTCCAAACCTTTAAAGTTCCTCGAAGAGTTCATTGGAAGCGTGCTGCTACGATCTTAAATGTCTCCAAAACTGTGCACCTTTCTCACATAGGAGGAGTGAGTACAAACTGACTCAAACAGCTACCAGTTGGGCTTTATTTTTAAAACTGAGTGTGATTTCTACCAAATTTATGGTACCAATGTTCACACACAAATCTGTCTCAAATTAGTAGTGTCTTTAGCATTTCAAAATCTATATACTGTCTTTACAAAATCTTTTAAAGGAAAAAAGCTCATTAATCCCCAAAATTGACAAATTGTGTTTGTCTTTTATTAATATTCATGATGTTTTCCAGAAGCAGCATTACATTTTTTTCTTTATGGTATTTAAAGGGAATATTATTATCTCAGGAATGATTCACAAGCATATGAAGTTTTTTTCTTTTGCCAAGAAAATCTAATACGCCTCTGTCAGAATTTTAATCTTCTCAGACTCTCTGTTTATTGTAATAAATGATGTTACATCTTGTACACATTTTGCAAAATGATAGAATCACTGAATAGGAAAATTAGATTCAATTCCTAGTGCTAAATGACATTAAAATGTTTATATCTGTGGGACAACTAAGGACTTTCCAGCTAGTACTCCAAGGCAAGTTGTGAGGAATTCTGACTTGGTTTTGGTTGTGGAGAAATATGTTTCCACTGCTCTCTTCCCTGAAGCTGCACGTTGTGATGGTACATCCTGTCCTTGTCCCACCTCTCAGGCTGCACTACGATTTCAGAAATGCTCAGCACCCGGGCCAAGCTCCTCTTGAGCTTATCAGAAACCCTGTCTGCTCCCAGGAACCTACACTGGCTAACAACCTCCTGCTTTTTTAATGGAAAGCCTTGGAAATTTATTTTTCTTGCCCAGATTACAACCCAAGTGGATTACAGATTACAACCCACTATCTTTGCTATCGAACTTTTGAAGAAAGTTACCATCTCAAATTGCAGCCAGGACAGGAGATTACTATGGCCAAAGCCAATTGTCGTGTGACCCTATAAACAGAAGTCCTAAATGAGTCCCTTTGAGCTCTGCTGGGCTGCAGCAGGCATTGAGCAGCAATCTCCTGTGAGAGAAATGTCTCTCAGAGCTGGTGAATTCACAAATTTGCTGTACTTGGAGGGCTGATGCTGAACACCAGCGATGGAGCCTGGGCTGATACCCCAACTCCTCAAGGCTCAACCCTTTGTCCATTGAGAAAATGCAAAGGAATTTTCAGTGAATGTACTTTGCTGAATTCGAGGGGAATTTTTCACAAATTCTGTGTGTCTGTGTGTGTGCAAGTGTGGATCTGCTATAACAAATGTACTGTGAATGTTGCTATCTTAGATTCTTAAGTATTTTGGATCTGTAAGTAAGTATTTTGGATCCTCGTAGGGCTGTAAGTGAGTTACTGCTGTGCTTGCTGTGTATTCTATAGAATCTTTTGTTAAATTGTTTATTGATTAAGTGCTGTTAAGTTTAAGTGCTGTTAAAACCTTTAGACCTAAAACATTGGTCAAGTCCAGGGCTAAGTTTGATAAGGGGCTCCACTCTGAACCTTGTAACTCAACAGGAAGGTCTTCGTTATTTCTTTTTATCATTAACCCTTCCTATCCTTAGCCTTTTACCATCCTCAGCCTCCACGTAGATAATTTTAGGCTGATTTTAATTTTAGATTGATTAATTTTAGATTGTAGTTTGATTTTGCTCTGTGTGCCTTAACCACAGCAGTAGGGTGAACCTTGCCAACAAACTTTGTCATGGTTTCACTTTAATATTAAACCTGCTTTTGCAAATACCTTTGCCAGCGTCTCATTTGCTGGCCATTGCTGTAATTTCATCTCATTAGACAAAGAAGGATATTGATTAGGGGCAGGAGAGTCTAACCCCTCATGTCAAGTTGAATTTTTGTTGTAGTGACACCTGGAAAGCCTCTGGTTTGAAGAATGCCAGAAAGCAAATCTGTGTTACTTTGGACTGAGGAAATGCAGAACGTTACCAAAAAAAGGCAGTGTTTTGAGAACACTTTTGCAGCATCCTTTTGTTCTTATAGCAATCAGGGTAAATTTTCACTTGATTGGAGCTGTCACAGAATGACACAAACAAGGGACCAGCACAAACTTGGATTCAGGTTTCATTATCCCGAGCTCCACACATAAGAGAGATGCTAAGGACTTATTTGAGGGGGGCCTTTAAAATCTCAGTGGGAATTTTGCCTGAATAAGAGCTAGAGAAAACTTCAGCAGTGGGCTGGGTATAGGAATGTAAATAAGGAATGTAAATAAGTCCCCAGACTGAGAAGGAAACCTGTGCCTGTCAGACACTAAAATAACAGTTGCTTAGAGCCAACTGAACTTCTATTTATGACACAAAGATTAATAATGTGAGTGGCAACCAAAGGTGAAGTGATTCAGAAATCTAGTTTCCAATTTTTAGAAATATGGAACAGGCTGGGTTTTATAGCAGCAGATGTAAGAGGGGAGGAGGAAGGGGCAGGGCTGTGAAGGAGCTACAAGATGCTTTTTAGATGGTATGAAAAGCAGTTGGCTGTGAACGAAAGAATGGCATTTAAATTCTTTTTCCCCTTGAAGATAATCAGGGATCTGCAGAATTAAAACTCATGAAAGGGCAGTTCATATGGCAGGAGGCCAAAAGCAGCTACGTGAGCGTGTTAAATAAGCATCCTTTGTAGGCCATCTGTGAGGACAGACGGACTCTGCAGCTTCCCAGCCGTCCTGGCAGCTCCTGGGCAGGGCGAAAGGAGGGAATGAGGCAGCAGCAAGATGAAGTGACATTGGTCAGCTGAAGGTCTTGTTGCTGTAATCCTAATTTAGGATGGGTACAACCAGTATGATGGAGTCAAATCACTAAGAAAAATTATTCAGAGGAGCAGAGTCTCTTGGGGTGCTTGGAAATCCCATTGGAATTTGTAGTTGCTTAAGGTATTTAACCTAAATGTAGTCATGACCAGTCAGGGTTTCTTTTCCATGAAGTTTCATGAGTTTCTATTTCTTTTCATGAATTTTCCTTTAGCCCCTTTCTTTCTCACCTGCAGGAAGGTGATTTCTTATTCCATGGAAAACCTTATTAAGGGAATGGCTTTGGGCTTGATCCTCCTGAGGTGGTAATGGCCATGCTGGATGCCTGAACATTGCCAAAATTTGAACATTTTGTTTTTGGAAACACATGCTCTACCATCATTGTGACAGATGTGTCCCTTGCTAGACTAAACACGGAGAAATCTTTATAAATATGCCTTTAAGATTTTGAACTTTTCAGTCACAGTCTTTAGGTTTTTATACTCGTGTTCACACAGACACACCTGTTTTCTGGGGTAGAGAATCCTTTCAAAACATCCAAAATTTCTCACTTTTTGTCTAATTCTGAGAGAAACTAATCAAGTAGTCAAGTAGTGCTGGCTCACTCTGCCTAATGGCACCTTGGCACTGGCATTTGAAAACTGGATTTCCAACTCTAATGGAAAGTGCTCATGCAGAATTCACCCTTAAAAAGAAATCAGAGTTCAAGCCAAAACCAGAAGACCCAAACTAAGTCTTCAAGTTTGAAGCTGCAGCTGATAAATACTTTTCCTAAGTCAGTCTTTGTGATGGCTCTTAGTAGATTTAAATAAACTGTATTTTTAATCTCTAAATTGTTGGGTTTTAAGCAAAAGCTTTGTATGAGAACGGTCCCAGAATAGAATTTGAGAAATTTAGGGTTTTGACAACTTCTGTCACCTTATGGGAATACATCACTGCATGTCAAATTTGTTTCTCAAAAAGCAGAAGCTCCTTGCATTTGTTTTTTTTCCAAAAAGCACCAGGGATCTGATGAATAATTCAGTTATCTTCTTCACAGTGCTCAGGGCTGAAACCCCTGAGGTGGGGGCACCGTGTGCAGAAATTTCATTTCAGTGGTCAGCACACATCATGGATTACAGATGGGTTTCTGAAAAGGTGACAGGAAGCCAAAGAAATTGCAGGAGGTGCAGCGTGTAAAAGGTTCTTCAACAGCTTTAGGTTCCCTCTACAGGATAAAATCTATGGACAGCTGTCAGAGCCAACCAGTCACAAATTCCCTGCCTGCTCATTGAACAGTTTTCCCTGTCTTTCCTCTTTCTTCCAGATGCTTCAGATGTGGATGAGAGTGGGGGAAAGATGAACTCTGAAGGTCATCCAATTCAGAGGGGCTGTTCCAGGCAAGGCTCGAGGCTCCATTCCAGTAAAATCAGAGCTCCAGAGTGGCTCAGGTTCAGGTTTCCAGTGCTCTGCACTGAGAGCTGGGGCCAGATGTGACACACTGAGCACCCCTGGCTTCCAGCTGCAGCAGTGGCTGCATCTCTCAAAGGCGTTTTTTTTTTATTCATTTCTTTCTTTCCTGAAAATAATGTCTATGTCCTTAAAGCCCAGGTTTGTTTTTTGTTTTTTTGGTTTTTTGTTTTGTTTTGTTTTTCGTTTTTTTGGGTTTTTTTTAAAGAGATCTAAAAATAAGTCTACCTGGCAGACGATCTGAAAATGACCCAAGCAGGCAATATTCATCATCTAAATTGAAGAAAAACATGGCAAGAAGCTTTTGCTAGGCAGGGGAAGAGAGGATGAGTCTGTGTTTTCCAGCTGATTGATTATTTGATTAATTTATATTTTAAACACTGTATCACTGGGATTTCTTGGGGGCTTTTTCCCAGTCTGGTCATTTTATTGCTTTTTCGAAGAACCAAATATATAATATTTTTTCTAATATTTCAAGCATGAGCATACTGTTCTTGCCACTCTTGATCACTGTATTGCTATGCTGCTGTGAAGCAATCAATTCAAATCATTACAAAGAAACCAATTTGGAGGAACTTGTGAGATTTTAAAAAAAAATAAATGGGAAATTTAAGTGAATAAGTGCTATACATAGTCTCTTGTCCCAAGGGGCATTCAAAGAGAGAGTGAGCACATAAATTCTACTTAGAAGAAGGTTGCTCAGAATCAGATAACATGCAGATTAGAGGTTTTAAATGGAAAACTTTACCAAGGGTGCTGCTGTGTAGTTCTGCCAATAAAAGCCCTAATTGGTCCTGGGGAAATTCTACCTTTTTTGTGAATAGAAGCAGCGTGGAGAATAGGTGCAGAGAAGAGAGAAAATAGGTTTTTTTCATTTCCTTAGGCTTTTTCCCTGTTTATTTCCTAAGTCTTCATTTTATTTCTTCTTCACAATAAATACTTTACACACAAACAAAAAAATTTGGGATTGGGGCAAATTCCCCCCTTAGTTTTTTCATTGTCCCAATTTTGCTGAAAGGTTTTGAGGGTGGGTTTTTTTCTTGTTTGTATGTTTGAATTTGGTTTGTTTGTTTTGGTTCGTTGGTTGGCTATTTTGGGATGGGGTTTATTTGTTTGATTTGGGGGGTTTGTTTGGTTTTGTTTGGGGAGGGGTTGGTGTTTTGGGGTTTTTTTGTTTTTTGTTTTTTTTTGTAAATAAGAATCAGGTTTTTGGTTTATGGTTATTCAGAAAGGTTTCTAGGTTATTTATGCAGACATTGGAAAGATGTTCTTTGAGGGACAAATTCAGAGGAGGAGCTTCATCTACAAGCCAAAAAATTGAAACCATTTTTTTTTCTTAATGGAAGTTAAGGTAGCCAAGTTTTCAAAAAGAAAAGACCAAAGCTCTGGGACAATCAGGACACAGATCAATGAAGAAAGTTTGTCACATCCAATATTTTTTAATGATATCCTAATAATGAGGAAAAAAAAAAAAAAAGGTGAGATTGCAGCTTGTTCACTGGTATAAAAATGTCAGAGAGAAAAGAGACAGGAAAGGTCCCTAACAGTAAAGAAGAAGCAAGATGCTGGCCTGCTTTTTTACCATGAAGAGTGTAAGAGAACTTCCTTGGGACACACAGAGATAATATAAGTTTTTAAAAATCATTTCACACAGCAGCTTAAACCACATTCACACTGATTCAACAAACCAGAAAAATCAGTCAGAGATAACACTTTCCCTCATTTTAACTTCAAATATAGATATTATGAAGTGATGATGAAGCTTAAATATGTTTATGATCAGAAATGGGTCATTTAAAACCCAAAACGTGTATTTTGGATTTTTG
>VZRO01004193.1:836895-937685 GCA_013397915.1 Daphoenositta chrysoptera
TTTTTTTTGTCCTGAGGGAGATGTAATCTGTCAGTGTGGCTAGATTTGGCATATCATCTTAATGATGCATCAAGGGACCGATAAGGTGCATTGTACCACAGCCTCCCGTTCTCTGTGCCTGCTGTGAATTCTCTGCTGTCTGCCCTTTGGGCATGAGATAAACAGCATTTGCTTCAGACAGTTCTCTGTCTCAGGACGCCTGTGTGTTCCCCACAAAGCAACTGGAAAGTTTCACAATCTTTCACTCTCTTTCTCTCTCTTAGGTTTTAGTTGAAAATTGAGCTTCATATGTTAAGCCTTTGGCTTTCTGTAGACCTTAAAATCTTCATGGGGAAAAGGAGAGAAAAATTTATGAGCCCGGAGCATGCACAGAATGTTTAATTACCAATTTCTTTAGAATTGTCTGCAAATCGGTATTCAGGCACTAAAGTTGAAAGAATATCTTTACAGCTAGGGTGCTTTCTAATTAAATTACATATTGGGTAGCATTTCAAATATGGCAAAGGTTTGCCATATGGCTCCTTTAAATTCCTTTAAATTTTGGGTGTCTGAGTCCCATAGACTCCAGCATACAATCAAAATTATGACCTGCTCTATCCCTAATGGTTATATGACAGCAAAATAATTGCCTAGAATTATTTCTAGACAGAAATAAGAGATGCACAAGTGCATAATGTGTCCAGGTTTTAGTAAGACCAGCCAGTGCTACAGTAAATATGGTGAAAAGCCAGGCAAGAGCACGGCTGCATTAAGAGAGGTCATGCATGAAACAGGGAGATACTAGACAGGAGACTTGCTGAAAATGTTGAAAAACAGTTTAAAGCAATGTAAATATTTTAGGAAGCCTAAACCAATGGGGAAAAACTATAAAAAAGAAAAAAGATATGAAAAAAGTGATAGGTTATTTGGGGTTTTTTTTAGTGAGTTCTTGAAACCTTCTGAATTCAGACAGGTGTGTGAGATTTGGCATGATCAAGAGATTTTACCGACATGTGAATAAAGTGATTAACTAATTCAGTTTTGTATCATTTTTTAAGTCAGGGAGTTTAAAGGCATATATGGCCTAGATAACACTGTACTCTCCTCTGGAACAAAACCCCCTCCATTAAAACTAAAAGGATGTTTAGATTCCACGGATTTGTTCAAGCAGAGGATCTGACAGGTAAAGACTTTCAACCATCCCTGTCATTTTGACTTTCTGTGATGCTATGCAGCTTTTTTCCTGTCTCTTAGCAGGGAAAGTTGTGGGGAGGAGTTGGATGGGAGCTGAGAGCTCGTGTTTTTTGCTTGTTTCTGAAGGTCAGTCTGTAGCTTGCTGCGAAGGAAGCCCTGGGAGCAGAACTGGAGCAGAGCCAAGGGCAGGAGGCTCAGCTGAGCTGTTGTGGGGTCGGCTCCTTGTGCCCTGCTCGCTCTCAGGCCAGAGGTGTAAAATGCCTGCTGACCCACGGGGAGGTTTGTGACTGCTCCCAGAGCTGCCTGATGAACTCTGCTCCACCCTGACATGGTTTTTGGGGCACTCCATCCCTCTGTGCCAGGACAAAGAGCTGTCAACAGCCACCCCCTGGCAAATGAACACATCTGCTCCTGGGCACACAAAGTGCAGCAGCAGGTCAAGGAATGGACACCCTATTTTTAGCTCTGTCCTTTCATGATGTTCAGGCTGTGATTCTGTTCCTGAGGCCACAAGCTACCCCTCCTAAAAAGTTTCTTGTCTTGTTTTGTCTCTGTTCCAATGCTTAACCACCCTTTCTGTGAAGGAAATATTCCTGATATACAATCTGAACCTCCTCTGGTACCACTTGGGGCCTTTTCCTTTTGTTCTGTCACTTGCCACCTGGGAGAAGGGACCGACCCCCCCCTTGCCACAACCTCGTTTTGGGTAGTAATGGAGAGCAGTAAGGTCTCCCCTGAGCCTCCTCCTCTCCAGGCTAAACACCCCCAGCTCCCTCAGCTGCTCCTCACTGGACTTGTGCTCCAGACCCTTCCCCAGCTCTGTTCCCTTCTCTGGACATGCCTCCAGCCCCTCAGTGTCCTCCTTGTCATGAGGGTCCCAGAACCGGACACAGGATTTGAGGTGTGGCCCCACCAGTGCTGAGTACAGGGGACAATCCCTGCCCTGCTCCTGCTGGCCCCACCATTGCTGGCACAGGCCAGGGGACATTGGCCTGCNCCAGAACTCTTTGTTAACCCTCACACCGTTGGCTCTGACCCATCAATCCAGCCTGTCCAGATCCTCTGCAGAGCCCTCCTGCCCTCCAGCAGATCACACTCCTGCCCATCTCAGCGTGTCTGTGACCTCCCCATGGCAGGTGGCTCAACCTGGATGGTCTTTGGAGACCCAGCTCAAACTACTCTGTGGTTCTGTGATTTTGGGAGACGTGCTGATATACACTAGCAAGGCAGCTGATGCCAGTTTCAAAACTGAACATTTCATCAATCACACATAATATTAAGTTTTGATCCTCTCAGAACAATTCTTTTTGGAATTGCCTTTTCTGGATTGCTGTGTTTCAGCCTGGCTGCATGGAAAACACTGACAAGGAGCAGCACATGGAGGGTGAGGCTGCCTGGTGTTTTGCCCATGTCGGTGCTCGTTGTGGTGTGGAACAAACACCTCGTCATGCCAGCCCACGAGCTGTGTTTGCTTCAGCCACACAAATCCTAGGCTGGGATTCTTCTGCTATTACTCTGTTATACTGAAATGCTGCTGACGTGAATTTAAATGAGGTGAGTCTAACTCAGCCATAATGTAATGAGAGGAAAATAATTATTTCAACAAAGTTATGCCTTCTTCACAGTTACCCTGCAGAGTGCACAAAGTGCAAAGTACCCCTTGCTTAAATTTAATTAATTCCAGTAAGCGTAGACCTTTTCTGAAAGCCCAAACTCACTAATTGTATTATTCATAAGTCAACTCCCACAAGTATAAAACAACACATATTACATCAAGTAAAGTGAATCCCAAATAGAGAAGGGAATTTAAAAAAATAATTTGCACCTAACTGTGTGTGAACTGTATTTTTAAATTAATTTTTTATTTCCCCTTGTCACTTCTGATCTTGAGTGCATTTGTAACTATCTTGTACCCATTACTTCTGTTCCACACAACAGGTCAGAGATGCAGACATCAACCTTGCAAAATTTACTTCCAATCCATCCTCTCTCCCTCTTCCCATGCATATCAGTAAAAACCTTTAATTAGGACAATAACATTTCATTGGGAGAAAGATGTCTAGAGTTTTCATAATCATTCTTCTCTGGTAATGACACTTTTGACTGTTTCTGAGCTCCCCTATCCTTCCACTGTGGGAATTGTATAATCTCATCTACTTTTGTGCATGGCTTTGTAATACAACTAAAGACATCTCCCAGAAAACTGCTACCAAGAGGTCTGATCCTGCTCTCACCCACTTCTTTCTGATGTGATTATCAATACTGTACTTCCTGATGGCATAGGAAGATGCCTGAAGATGAAGGTGCATGTTAAGAAGGATAAATAAGAAGAAAAGTAATCACTTTTTCCTGTTCTTTCCTTTTTTTTTGTTTAGGGTCGGTTCAGGTCTGGAGCTTCAGGAGACTGATGAGGCTGTCCCTGTGCACAGCAGCCAGACTCTAAGTTGGCTTTGCTAAGTCACAAGCAGCACATTCAAGTGCCTGAATTATCTCGTTCTACTCTCAGAATTAAAGTGGAATGAAAAACAAAAAAAAAAGTGCTCTCAACTCCCATTAAACACCTTTAAATATTCAAATGTTTAAATATTTAGATGACCTGAATTGCTTCTAAGAGGTTCCAATTGAGGAACAGTAGTCTGCTAATTCATGCCTCCATTCCTAGTGGCCTGAGCATCTTCTCTGAGTCAAGAGTAACATTTTGGTTTGGAGCACTTGTGTGGTTTTAAAGCCCATTTCCTAGCAGTTCCCGTTTCCAAATGTTGGTTCAGTTCAGCATGCCTTTACATCCTATGTTAATGATAATTTTTCCTTTAAATAATTCAGGTTTGCTGTCTGAGACAGATCTGTTGTAAAGGAGTCCATTAATTGCTTGAATGTTGTATCAGAGGTAGGTTTGGCCAAGAGATGTAAAATTCATTAGGAGATGTTAAAATGAAGAAAAACTGCTCACATTGGAATAAATTCAACTAAGGGACACACAGAATAAAAGGTAGAGGAAAGAATAGCACAAGTCTTTCCATATCCTTTGTATTCATCTTCAAATGACACTATTCCACTTTTAAATTTCAGTTATTACTGAGGTAATGGCATTCAGATTGTCAGTGTAGTATGACAATTACAGTAAAGAAAATATCTCTAAATCTTCAGAAAAGAAATTATTCAGTCTAACATGTACAATAGCTCCTGCCAGCATAAGGGGAAACCATTGCTTTTATTCAAGTGACCTGCTAAGTGCCATCTACCACATCAACCAATAAAACATTGGCTCAGCAAATTATCTCTCTATAACCCTGCCAGAAACTTACTGTTATTATCACTAGACCAGCTACTTTGATTTTAAATTTTTTTTTTTTTTTTGGTGGAAGGGCTAGCATCTTAGTGAATGCAGGGAAATTTAGATTTACAATGAACATGTCAGATGAAACTCACTCAGAGGCAGATTTACTGGGGAAGAATGGAAAGGGTACAAACCCTACCACTAATTTCTGACTTCAGCTCCTCTGCCTTAGGGCTCAGAGCTCGTAAGCTCCCACTGCCTTCTCTGAATTTCCTTTGAGCTCCCCATATTTGATGCACAGCATGAGGAAGACAGAGAGAGCCTGTAGCACTGTGCAGAATCCGAAATTTCTCCCACGTTTCTGCCCTGCAGTGCTGCCCAGCCCCAGCAGGTAATGACCCAGTGACACGGCCCTGTTTTATAAGAAAGCTTCATTTAAGTGAAGTCCACAATTTGCTTCCTATAGTGCAGATACAATTTCAGGCAATCAATGCTCTGCTTGAGGTGCTCCTCCTAATTATAGCAAAAGATCCCATGTTCTTGTTCCCCCTGCAGCTTGTGATGTAATTCATCCCATCCTTTCCGTGCCTCCACAAAAACTGAGTAATGAATGGAAATGTTGAGTATTGGGTGAAGTTTTTTCATCTCTGACTGCTTACGGGAGCTCTGTAGGAAAATCTCTTTCTATTGTTAAAGCATTCATCATTAGGGCTTCCTTGGGCTTTCCTTCTCATCCTTACCATTGCATATCCAAATTAACTTCCTGGCTGACATTGGACAGACTGTGTAGAAAGAAGTGAGGGCAGAATGAGGCTAGGGCAGAATGGAGCATTCAGTTTATATCTCTGCATACTCTTCATGTAGAAAACCAGCTTCCTGAACAATTTCCTGGATTTCTGAGGGATTTGCCAGAACTGACAACTGCCAAAAAGACTGAAGTACTTCTAGTATGAATAAAAAAAGTATTTAGAAAAGTGGTCACCTTTAGAATATGTCATTAAACAGACTGTTAATTTTAATATACTCTGGGGATTGTTGTGGTAAGATAATCCATTAGTGTGATGAAATTCGGGATGGCTACAGTATTTAGTGATCCCTGGTGTTTCAGTGCCATTTATTTTAATGCAGCACAGCATCAAAAGCTTGTCCCAGCCTCAGCTTGTGATGGCCCGTGTTTCTGTCATTCCTGATAGACTTGTCCCTCTTACTCCCGGTGACTCATGGCTGTGGAGATTTCAGAGTTTCCCCTGACAATATATTACATGCCTGCACTATACTCACTGCTGAAAAGTTCTCCTAATAGCATTCTTGAATATTCCTTGCAGCAATACATGCCCACTGCTTCTTGTTCTTCCCACCACGGACATCTGACGTGCTCTAGACGTGGCTGTGGGGGTGTTTGAATAGAAGTCAGGGTTTCAGACAGGCTTTGGATGGAAGGATTGCATCACATGTCTGGTGAGCTATTCCTGTGAATAGAGCCTAATGCAGAATTCTCTTTTCATTCAAACAGCATGGCATTGTTGACTCATGTTTGGTTGATGGCTCACAGCATCCCTTTGATATGTTTTTTTTTCCCCAGATCTTCTTCACAACCAATTGTTTCTTGGTCTTTATTTGTGCTGTTGATTATTTCAGCCTAAATGTTGCTTACACCCAAAAAAATGACCCGTCCTGATTAAGATTCCCCAGCACACACTGCTGCAGTTTGTCAGATTAGCAATGCAAGTTAAGTGCATTTCTCCTTGATTCTGCACTCCATTCCTTGGCTTCACATTTACTGCATGGACAGGTGATATCTCTATCCTGACACTCAAATCTTTGGGAAGGTGGGATATGTTTTGCCACTTATTGAAGGTAAATTTGCAAACTGCAAATCAAGTCAGTTGTATCCATGGAAACATCACTTAAACATATGAGTCTTCACTTTCTCCTCTAGTCCTCTGATTAGAATCTGAGTGTTCTGCAGACCAAGTCCTTCTAGTCTAAAAAAATAAATCATCAGGAACAGTCATTGTGTTCAGAACACTCTGTGGACATAAAGGACACTTGTAGAGTTCCTTAATAGATTCCGTCAGCATTTAAAGCACATCTGTACTAAACAACAATTTGTTAATTTACTATTTAATGCCTGGTTTAGAACTCCCAAATGGTGTGGCTTTTCATATCCTTTACTGAGCTCAACTGCCAGAAGAGCTGGGCATGGAATCAGAAGTGTTTGGGCAATTTGAGAAAGTAATTATTCAACAAGTGTGGCACCTTCCTTGTGACCATGCATGCAGAGCAGCACTGGAGTCAGTGTTCATTTTTATGAGCTCTTATTTTCTATTCTACTATTTAACAAACCATTATGATTTCACGAGCAGAGGTGTGAGAGGAGACCAACCTGACTGGTTGGTCTGAATTTTATTCCCAGTCCAGATACTTACAGGCAACCTTATTCAAGATATTTTGTCTCTGCTACCCAGTTTTGTAGTTAGGCAATGGTTACTGGCTTCCTGTTCAGAAACAACACTTTGATGGCAGCTAGAGGGAAATTGTTCTAAGTCTTCATTGCTGTTGTTTTCAGTGAAACAAAAAAAAAAAACTTTTTTTTTTTGTCACCAAAGAGACGACAATTACTTTCAAATTAAATTTCTAATGTAATATTTTAAATCAGCTTTCTGTCACCAAAATATTCTGCAACATTAATAGTTTTACCAAATATTCCCATCACTGAATATACTTAGAAAAGTAAATTCAGAAGGAATTTGAATGAAACCTAAAGTAATTCACTTTAAAATGTGAATGAAAATGTGTATATTATGTGTTGTATATTCAGCTATAAAATTGGCAGCAGAAGTTCAAATGTAAAAATTTGAAGTAAAATTTTCAAGTAAAAATTTCTGGGAAAGAATATATCTGCAAACTGTTTTCATGATGCCCTTATGCCTTTTCCTGCTTAAGAAAAAAACCTTTTTTTTAATATGTCTGACAAATCTGAATAGAATTCAGGGGGGTAAAGAAAAGACAATTCTCAGCTTTCTTAATCCTTCTGCTAAATACCAGATTATGGCAGATAGTAGCAGTATGAGAAACTGTCATAGAAAGGTTCAGAAAAATCCTTAATACAAGAAAATGTTTGGGCTCAAGATTAGCTCCATCTATACTGACGACCCTTGATTTTTCTTTCTACTGCCATGAAGCCCTGGAGGGGGGGTCAGCAACTTATTTTAGATTTCAGATTTGTATTTTCATTGCTAAATGTCCTTTTGGCAGGAGCACTTCTAACTTTTTTTTTTTCTAAGTACAATGTTTAAACAGTCTTGCTTGCTATAAAAAGGAGAATGAATTTAAATTTTAATAAGAAAAACCCACAGTGTGCACCAGCATAAAATTAAAGCTCCCCTGTGCTGCCTTTTGTCCTCTGGGTTTTTTCAAGGGACTGGTATCACTCTAATATTAATTGCCTTCAGTATTTTTCATGAATGTTATGATTAGGATTTACAGATACAATCTTTTTAATAGACCAACAGTTTGCTATAACTCTATAATTTGGTTATGTGTAAAGTTATATGAGGGAATACATTCTGAAACAACTACAGGCAGGTGTTTCTGTACACTCAACTACCAAACCCAACACACCATAGATTATTTTCTTACCACATTTGTCTAAATTTGCTACAATTATGCTTAACTAGGTAAAGATGCTGTTGGGTGTTGGCACAGTATTGTTGTCTTGTCTTTAATTATTGCACAAAATCCAAAAATGCCAATTACATTAAAATATGCAGCCATAATAAAAGTATGACTTTATTTTTATCATCAGGAAAAAAATTGAGCAATTATGACTCCCATTAGCAGGAAATACAACTTTTTGAAGCTTAATTCTGAAATGTAATGAACAGAAAAAAAGACTGCTCGAGTTTATTATTATTGTTGTTATTATTGCTATTATTTGTAGATCTGTGTGCACAGCTGTGTTACCTTATGAAACCCAAAGAAGAAAAGATTGCTTGGAAAAGAAATTACAAGATGTGACAGGAGAGGCAAGATGAGAAGGTATTTCTGCACTTATATAACTCTTTACAAAAGTTAACCAAAAATTAAATATGCAGCACTGGTTAAAAGGGAATATCTAAATCTTGATTTCTAATAGATGCAGGGATAATTCCAGAGGTAATTTTACTAGAGAGTTCAGGCTTTAGTCTGTCCTTTTTTCTCTGTCACAGAAAAGAATCTCGCCCTTCTTAGAATACATGAATAAGATCTGAATAAATCCAACCAATGTGTTACTTCTTAGTGATTTCTAGCCAATTTTTCAGTAGTGCTTCTCACTGAATTCGCATGAATTTTGAAAATCCTACTAAAGAAGTACCTGTGTATTTAGGTGTCCAACTACTTCCTGTCTGGCAGGAATACAAAGTTGTACTAATTTATGCTTTTTTTTTTGCTTTTTTTTTTTCCTTTGTGTGCTGGGATGCTAAATTAAGCTTAATTGCACATGGAGGAATTGCATTCATCACGAATAATCAGAACCGTAGAAATAATTAGATTGAAAAAACCCTTAAGATCATTGAGTCCAACCATAATGAGTACCAATGAAAATTCTGATTGAAAAATTATGAAAACATGGATTTGGTTTACAACTTCATTCTTTGCATGTGTCCTTGTGGAGACTCTGACTCCTTCAAGAAAAGTCACATTCCCCTTTAGACTCCATTAATGCTGCCTAAAGTGAAGGAGGTGGGAAAAAAATTTCTCATTTATACCTGTGGTCATTCACACAGTTTTTTCACTCAGAATGGTTCTGGTTGCAGATCTGTAGTTAGGTTATCAAAAGGACTGAGTTGTGACTGTATTTATGAGGCCAAATGTGGCAATTGTAAATTACTACAGTCTGATGTGTAAGTAAAAGTTCAATTTCTGTGCTTACTATGGCATTGCAGTTTAGCAAAGATTTGTTTCATCATTGTTGCTGTCTGACATTGACAAAACATACTGTTTAAATGCCCTAAAACTTGGATTTTAAGCAATAATCTTGGGGTTCCTGACAGCTAGTCACAACAGTCTTACATTTTTCTGTCAGAGAAAGTGGTTTACATTTACTTAATTTTTTAATTCATCATTGTGTTTGTTTTTGGTAGCTTGTCATTCAAACTCTGAAAACTTCTGATTTTGGTAATACGTGGCTAAGAAGGAAACTGACATCAGAAGCAGCTGGCAATATTAATAGACTTTTATTAAAAATCTACACTAGAAATACCTATTTTTCAATGTTCTCAGTTACCCTAATTAATTCATAAATCTTACCATAAAAGGGGGAGACAGAGAGCTCCGAGCTAAAACTAATCTTACTTCTTGACTGACCTGCTAGAAAAAAATACGTTACCCCAGACTGTCTGTGAAACCAGTGGGCATTAATCACTTGTCTAATTCCACCTCTCCTCTTTTTGAAAGCCCATCCAGCACTCTGATACAACTGAGATCAAGTCTCAGCTGCGTGAAAGGTTGGCATTGTTCCCTCTCTAAAATTCTTTCATGTCAGCTGAACGGGTAAGTGCAGCATTCACACTGGCAAGGAACTGGCATGCAGGGTGTAGAAGTACAAAGATCTTTATTGCACAGCTCAGGGTACCTAAATACCAGTGCACAAACAGGATAGAACCTCATAGAAACAGGAAGATCAAATCCCAGGATTTCACCCAGTCACCTGCAGTATTCCCTAGATATCACCTATTATGGGAAGGTGTAAATAATCCCAGATAAGGCCACTGACCACAATCTTCCCGGGCCATTGCTCAAGAAGGTCACTGACCCATGGTCCTCTTTTCCAGCCCATCTCAGGTGACCTGGAAGTGTTTCCATGGTTACCCCCAGGCCTGGGGAAGATGCTTTTGTAGGCCTTCAGGCCTGCTCTTCTACAACACCCATGGTGGAACCCAACAGGTAAGAAGGCAATAAGCTATAAATTCTCATTAAAAGGCTCTGATTGCCTCTTTGTTAGGACTTCACGATTTTCTGAGACCTGGAGGGGAGCAGGTGTCCTGCTGTCCTCAGAAGCTGCAGTGACCAGGACAGCCAGCTCCCTTGCCTCAGTATTTGGAATTGCCACAAAATCCATGTGATCTACAAAGCATGTCCTCACTTCAAATATCTTCTGCAAGCTTCTAAAGAAGTTGTACAGCCTTTAAACATATTCCTGAGGCTTGTTTGAATTTAAGAAATGTAAATCAATATGACCTCAAGTTGTCTTTATTTGCACAATGATCTGAGGGATTTCTTTTGGCGGAGAGAAAGCAATGACTTGTATTTCAAGAGACAACGGGCACATTTAATAGCACTTGGCATTTGCATACTTCTACCATGTCTGCAGTGTGTTGGCAGCTTTTACTGTGCTGGAAAGGTCACTGGACTGGAAGGAGTGGGTGATCAGGACAGAAGAGCTGACCGTGAGCATCCCACATGTTTGACAGCAGAGGATTTGGGTGCTCTCAAAAAGGCTGATACTGACTGATGCTTCCAGGATGTGACTTTTACATGAAAGACCACAGTGGTGCCCGGGAAGCTGTCTCCATCCCTAATGACAGAGAGAGCTTAAACGTTGTTTTCTACAGGGGTGGAAAAGGTGGTGAAGCCAAACTGAATATGTTGAAAAAAACTTGTTACTGAAAAAAACTTATGTTGCTGAAAAACTGAATATATTGTAATATAGAGTGAGAAAGAGAAGGCTTGATGTAACTATGTTTATCAGAGCTATGAAAAAGAACGAAGTTAACGAGCAGTTAATTTTTCAGTTCATCCAATAACTGTAGAGGAACCCTGCCTATGCCTTGCAGTTGCTTACTGTGGCTGCCTGACAGAGATCTGGCACATTTCAATCACATTTCAATCTGGTGCAGAAACAATGATATTTACCTGTGAAACTTGCAGCACTGTACATGAACAGCTCTCTGTTATGAAATAGGCTCCCCAAAAAGGCAGTGCTGTGCAGCCACGACTGTTCCTGTTTGTGATCAGTAAGGTGACCACTCAGACTTGCCAGCTCAGCTGGCCTTTTTTTAGACATCTAATATTTAGTTTAAAGAGAGTATAGCTTGGTTTCATATTGATGGAGTTCTTCTGGTCATTCTGCATCTGAATAAAATGCTTGATCTCATACTCCTTATTTCAGTTCTCATTAACTTCATTTAATATGTGTGTTCTCATGATTTACATCATCATTTACATGTGTAGCATATCCTCATCATTTACATGTGTAGCATATTGTGCACAAGTTCAGTGTTTCTTCTTCAACCTGGCAGCATGTCCTTATTTATCTAAGAATTAAAGGCAGCAGAGACAGCTTTACTTGGCAAACATGTGGGATACTTTCAGATGAAATATTCACAGCAAAGCATATAGAGATTTGTTTCCATTTGTTTAGACATCAAAAGTCTCACTGGATTTAAATGCTTGTAAATTATCTGAGCTTAAGTTAGGAGCTTGCCAGTGCTGTCTGATGTGGGGCTAGTTTCTAAATACTGTTTATTCCCAGCCAACAACTGCAGATATGTAAAAATTCTTGTTTTAAAGGAATAATGCAATGATTGGGGGTTTTTTTATGATTAGTATAAAGGCTTGTGTTTAGTTTGGTTTGTGGTTCGAGTCATAGCATGCATCCACTGTGATTTTGTCCAAACATATTTGCTGGCCTTTAATAAAGGTGGTAATTTGTGTGCCCCTGAGAACACTTGCAAAGAAAGCACATGATTACAGCATTCTCTGGAGTGCTCAGAGCTATCAAGCCTCTCTAATTTCAAGCAGATTACTCATGGTAGTCTGATACCATGCAAAATGGGGTGCTGTGACTAGTAATAGGGGTGAACAATACAATAGGGGTGAACTAGCAATAGGGGTGAACTCTGAAAATCCAGCTGTTGGCCCTGGACAATGTGCAAAATGCATTTCAGATGTGCAGCTCAGTTGTTTCAGACTTGGATTTGCAAACTGTAACATAAAAAATGTAGAAGAAAGACGTAATGCTCAGTACTGTGGGGTCATAGATCACCAGTGCAGGCAGGGAAGGGAAGTTCTTGTCTTGGATCCAGGAAAATCGGAAATTCAAATTGATAGCATTTTGGTAAAGGGGACTTTATTCTGCCTTGCCCCCTTGTCCCCAGACAATCCCTCTGTCAGTGACCTCAGCTTTATCCATTTCAGTGGCTATTTTCTAGTTTTTAAGACACCTGTTGCTTAGTGTACTGACAAGAAGGCAAAACAGCTTAATGGAATTTACTCCCTAGTACTCTTGAAGTGGCCTTCACAGTATAAACCATTTTTCACTGAAATCAAGGGACAGATTTCTTTGGAAAATCTTCAAGATTTTGCAAAGAAGCACTAAGAGCAACTCTGAGAGGAAGGCTTACCTTGCAAGGATGGATTGTAATTGGGAGGAATAGAAAACAGCCTGCTAATCCTCAGGTTTAGGGACCCAAGACATCATCAGACCATATTGCAATAATTTGCTTTATAACGCTGGTAAACAGCTTGCACTTTGCCTTTTCCTTCTTTGGCAAAGAACTTTTTATGTGGAGGAAACATTTGGGGTTTTTTTATTTTAATGGGGAGAACTTAAATGTAGTTAAAGTCAACCATAATTCTCTCTTCTTGCTATTACCTATGTTTTGCAAAAATTTCTTTTATGTAGCTTTGCTAAACTCAGAAGCTGTATGGTGATGCACCTTATTAAAGGTATTTCCATTTCATTCTTCTTTGAGACTTACATTTTTCATTTTGCCACTTCCATGGCCTTTGTTCATTTCAGCAATACAGTGGAGAGCTTTTTTTTCTGTCCAGAGAATTCAGTAATGTAGAAAAGCAGCTTGAGAGTCAGGCACATTTTGTAGTTGATTATGTACATCAAAATTCTTCTAAAAAAATGAAAGAAAGACTATTTTCTGTTAGAAGATGTGGATTGGCATGAATTATATTCCTGTCTTTTATTAGCTAGATGAATTTTCCATTATTTCAGGCCTGACTGACAGCAAAATAACTACCCTAATCCTTGCCAAGCACTCACAAGTACTAAGATTCTTCTTGTCTGTTGTATTTCCTACTTATTCCACAATTTATTTTCTACAGTGGGAATGTTGTGTCCAGGACTTATCATGGAGACTTTGCACCATTCTTGGGTGCAAATTTCTCCAGAACTACTTCCTTTAAAAAAAAAAAAAATTAAATACCGATGTAGTATATAACAGCCCTTTTATCAGCAAGTGAACTAAAAAGTATTCTCTCTGGGTGAGTTTATCACCTGTATTTTCCCAGGCATAGATTATAAATGTTATCAAATAGTGTTGTTTTTGCAGTATCATTTAAAATTTTATCATGTCTATCAAGTAATGTTTGTGTTCCAATGCTACCAAATAATGTATCTTGGAAATTTATATAAAATTTTGGAAGCTATGTTTCCATAAATGTTCATAACATTCTTTTTCTTGCCAGACGTTGATTTTTCCTTTGTGTCCTTAGATTTTCTCATCAGTTTTCTGTATTTCAGAAATTCTAATTTACACTGATATCTATTTCTCCTGTTTCCCCTTCTGTCATTTTCCACCCATGATAATTGCTGCCTTCATTCATCCACTGATTTGTAGCTTTTTAACAGTCTCTAATAAAATTTTTTTATTAAAAAATCCCAATTAGCTTTAATATTCCTTCCACTAACTTTCATTAACTTTCTTGAGCCTTGATGAACTGTGTTTGTGTCTGCTTGTGTGTGAGATTATCCTACTTACCTCAACCAACATCAGTGAGTTATTAACACTGCTTCCAGTGCATCCTTCAACATCAGTCCAGTGATTAAGTCATCAGGAGTTAATTGTGAACTGAAATTACACTTGAGTTAAGAGATGCTAGGCTGTTCTACAGAGCTGCACAATATTTCAATTTTGGTGGCAGAGTGCCTCCCGTGTCTGCTTCCATAGTTGAAGTCCTTGCTAATACAATTTCATTTCTTTCCAGATATATAAAGATGGATTTAAAGACAAGCTTGCCCTGTTTTCAGCTTTGATTCAGTAATCATTTATGTATAAAACAGGTTTATGAGCAACTCAAAACAATTCAGGGGAATTTTAATACAGAATACAGATATCATCCTCTTCATTTCCTCCTTCCCCATCTTATTTTGTATCTGTTTTGTTCTTAGCTTGGCCATAAATGCACAGGATTGATTAGAAAAGTGTTTAGATATTTATGATTGTTTCCTGCTGCTGTTGCCAGCTCATATTGAGATTTTAACCCTGATGTGATGGCACAGAAGTTTTTTTATACTCCAGCTCTCAAGAAATTAAAGCCGAAAGGTAGAAACAGGAAGATGAGTTCACCCACAAATTGCTCACAGGGCTGAACTCTAAGTTTGTATTTTGGCACTCCCCCTTCAAAATAGAAGAGCCACAGGTTTATATCTGCAAACAGAGCTGAAGAAGAAACAATGCAAACAAAAGTTGATTTCTACAAGATAAACGTTTAATTTGATATGACACGTGGTGGTGAAGAAGAAAATATAATGACTATCCTGGGTCTATGAGGTCTCCTGTATACTTTACTTCCCTTTCCAGTGTCTTTTGATGCTTTTCTGCCTCTGAAAATGTCAGTGAGGGGAGTCCATCAATGTCTTCAGAAATGTAACCTCTGCCATCTATTCTGAGCAAGCTGATGGCACAAAATATACATGCTAAACCTAGGTTTGTGCAGAAAAAAAAAGATCTTGTTGAATCCTTTTCATATTTTTAGTAAGTGCTTTCTAATAAGACTATTTCTCATTATTATTATCTCATTATTCTCATTATTTTAACAGCAATGAAACTAAAAGGGTCTTATGAAATTAATATTTGTAAAAACAAAATATTATACCTTTGCTTATCTCTGGAAACTGTACCTTCCAACCTTTCTACCTGGATTATCTGACTCTTCTCTTAGTTTTCAATGAAATAGGGATTTTTCTTTTTTTTTTTTTTTTAATGTATTTGGAAATTTGTTCTAGTTTTTACTTTTGTTTGGTATCTGTGTAACATGGGAGGATGAACTAAAGGGCCTTTGCTGTGAGTTTTATTTTTGTTTAATTAGAAAACTTTTATGGCAAAATCAGCTTTCACCATACCTTGTTTTAATGACAAAGGCTGTTTTTATGTCAGTACTCACTGGAGGTTGAATTTTCATTTGCAGTTTTCATGACACTTTCTGTATTTATTTTTCTATCACAGTTTGAGCCCCTGGGTTTGACTGTTGGTGAGCCACACAGAAATGCAAGTATGGACCAAAAATTAATTTTGGAATAAAAACCTGCTAATATTATTCAGTTGTGAATAGGCTGAGTCCAAATACTGGTGCTGGGAATAAAAAAAAAAGCAACTAGCATACTGGGCAAGCAATTCATGATGGACTCAGAGCATAGAAACACTGAAAATCTTATTAATGCAACTAATTTTCTGGGCTTGATCACAACAGCAACAGATTTGCCCTGGAAATGTAATGCATATGTGTCTACAAAGAGGATGCTGGTAGCTTTCATCTTCTTACTTCAAGATTACCAGTCCAACACACTTCAGTTACAGGGAGAATTTAATTTTGGTGTAACTTGACTAGAACAATGTCTTTTTGCTGCATCCTATATTGAATGCAGAAATACTCATGATCTGAAAACTTCAGCTGAGAGGAGATCAACGTCCTGTGCTGTCTAGAAAGAATTAAATAATCTGTCATTGCTCTACAGGGAAAATTTCCATTTAATTAAGTTGGTGTCTTCTGCAAACCTCCACGTCAGGCTCTCACAGCCTTTAGAACTGCAAGAGGAAAGGAAGAAACCACAGCAGTTGTGGCATCCCCAAACTGCAGCTGCACCTGCCAGCTCTGCAAGGGTCCTTTTGACACCTGTGTGTGGCCCTGGATGCAGGGATGAAGTTTGATTCAATCACAGTTTTGTTTATCGGGACACTGAGGGATTATCTGAGGGATAACTCATCCAGCACGGGTCAGTCTGCCTGATGTAAACACCTCCATGTGAGGGACAGTGACTTCTGTCTCCAAAAACGTGTCTCTGGCAGAGTTTGTGAGGGAAAAGCCTTCTCTGGCCCCAGGGAGGGAAGGGGGTCACAACTTTGAACAGGAGATCTGGTTCTGCTTGGCATCACCTTTACTGGGGACCAGCCTCCCTTCCTGCTCGTTTCCCTTCACAAACACCTACTGATCTCTACCTAAAATATAACCTCCAATGAGGTTTCCAGGCTGCTCAGAGGAGGGTGAAAAGAGCATTGCTGAGAATAGTCTACCTGTGAAGGCTGACTGATCTTCCCAGCCTTGAAACTAGCTTAGCACTCACACAGAAGTCCAAAAGCCTACCCTATTTCCTGTAAAGCCCCTGGGGTTTGAGGAAGAGCTTAAAAATCTGACTACACTGGCATCATTATGCCAATCTGCTCGGGGTTTCTCTTCTGAAGGATACAGAACCCAGTGCATAGGTTCTCCTTAATAGAACTCTGGTGTTTTTTCTCATGTTTCAAATCCAGATCCCTTTACTTCTGGGATAACACAAGGAGAGCAGATGCAGAAAAGTATCTGCGGAGCCATACACACCTGCTTGCCTTTTCTGTGAAAATCAGTGTGACTGCCAAGGAGAGATATTGAGATATTGAGCAGGTTTGAATGTGCATTTGAACACGGGAGGAGGCTCAAAACAAGGAAGCAGCATAAAAATAGAACAAGGATGTTACCTCCCTTTGCTCTAAAGAGGCACCACAAGGCAGAATCGTGACAGTGGGTTGTGTTCGAATTGATGCAGACCAATGATGGCATAAAAACCAACACTCATCTCAAAATTAAAACCCATTTCTAGAGGAGTAATAGCTTTTAAGAAACCATTGTCTTTTACAAATGGATCACAGCAGGTAGGCAGAGAAAATGGAAGTGACCACACAACCTTTACTGATACCCAAATCATGTTTGCAAAATACCATTTGTGGTGTCACAAAACACATGGTCCTCCGTCGGGCATTCCTTAGAATGCCAATGGGAAGGAATCTGATTTTTGTGTTCAGACCTGCCCTGTGGCTGCTGTGGGGGGATCTTCTGCCTTGCCTGCTGAAAGCTGAGCCACGCAGAGCCATGCAAGCAGGCCAATTGATTGACAACGAAATTATGGCTTTTCTCAACCATTCTTCAGAGGCTCATCTGCAGCAAGGAGTTGTGGAAGAGCTTTACAGAGCAGGCACTCAGCAATAATTTCTCCAAATACCCCCTACCAGCCAGTTATTTCTCTTAGTCTGGTCCTAATGTGAAGAGCATGGCTACAGGTCTGGTCTTGGATACAGCAGAGGCAGTTCATCACACTGTCTTTCAGGAGTATAATTTACTCCTTTGGGGGTCTTTTATGCCTTTTCATGGGCTCAGCTGGAACATTGTCCTCCAAATGCAAAGTACAGTGTTTTATTATTTGTTTCTCTGTGCATGAGTAACAGTTTTGTTTGAAAAAAAGGAGAGGGGAGAGGGGAAAACAGTGGATATAATGAGGGGAAATATCTGATAAAGTAGTAGAAATATAAAGAGAGAGAAGGTGCTACCACTTAGCCAGCTGTTCTGGAAAACAGGCTAAGGAATAGCTCAAGGCCTAAAAAATTTTCACAACCTGTGTAAGCAGAAAAAACATGAGGTGTTATATACCTTCAGAAGACTGTCTCTTGACCTGAAACTACAAACCTGTAATTATATGCTGAACTTTTCATGTAATAGCTAATCTGAGATCTTAATGCTCCACTGTGGATGTAAAAGAGAAAGAATAGATAAAAGTTCTTCTAGAAAAGTATCAGCAGTGAGCTTTAGGGAAGAATATACCTGAATTCCTGACATTTAAAAAATTTTCTTTCATAACGTGAAAAGTTGTTGCTCTCCAGAGCTGATGAGTATTTTCCTCCTTTCATCTGTCACTTGTAAAGAGATATGAAACATTTATTTTCCCAATCTTCTCAGAATTGGTAATAATTTGTCAGAGCCAACCATTCATATCTGGTGGCTTTTTAAATAAAGGATTAGCCCTTCAATATTTCATTTTTCTCCAGAATTGCTCTATAAGCTTGCTGAGAAGGAGGTAATATGTAAAAGACTGCGAGGGAAAAGCTATTTGTGCAGCATCAGAGAGATATGGGCAAGAACTTTAAGACATATTTGATTTTCTCTCCCTCCTGCTCTGTGTGACTATATAGATGTATACAGGTGTGTGGGAGAACTGAGGGAGACACACTGGCTGTCAGAACTGCCAGCTTTTGTTGAAGTTGTTATTGTGGACTTTTGCAAGCCAGCAGATTTCTGACAGAATTAAACTGTTGACATGAAACTATACAGGGGAATATATCTTGCTGCTAGTAATGTGTGTGTGCTTTTAGGAAAAAACCTAAGTGCTCAGTGATGCACATGGACCCTTTCTGCTGGGGAGCTTTCCAGCCACTCTGTCCCCAGCCTGCAGCACTGCAGGGGTTGTTGTGACCCAAGGCAGGACCCGGCCCTTGGCCTTGTTGTACCTCATTCTGTTGGCTCTGACCCATCAATCCAGCCTGTCCAGATCCTCTGCAGAGCCCTCCTGCCCTCCAGCAGACTGGCATTCCTCCCAGATTGGTGTCATTTGTAAACCTGCTAATGGTAGACTGGATCCCCTCATCTGCATCATCAATGAAGGAATTAAACAGGACTGGGCCCGACGCTGATCCCTGGGGGACACCACGAGTGGCTGGCACCAGCTGGATGCAGCACCACCATCACCGATAGCAAAGAACCCTTCTCCTTCAGTCTTCCACCACACTTGTGTCTGCAGCAGGATCTGCACATCTGCTTTCCCTTCCTGGAGAAGCAGACAAAGCACTGATGGGTTTCCGACCTCTAACAGCAGCAAGTTAACTTTTATATCCATCCCCCTTTCCTCCCTCCGAGGCAGTATAATGTACCCAGCAGCCAAATGGTCCTGACTTACTGCGAACACTCGAGGTACGAGAAAGGAAAACGAGAGCTGGGCAGTAAGGAATGCCTCTGAGTCACAGTACCTCCTGATGTACAATTGCAATTGAAATTGCAGCAATTGAGATTGGAGAAATTGAGACGGCCTCTGCAGGAAAAGAGAGGGTTACTCATACCCTCCACTATTCTGTAGAAAATCTTTCAAGAGGGCTGCTACAGTAGCAGTGTTCCTAATGTGTACAAATTATTTCAATAACAAGTTGAACAGTGTATATTAGAGACCTTCCAACGTCTAATGGAAAAGCCTATAAAGTCTTTCTATTAAAAACTGAACTGTGAAAACAGTTGCTCCCTTATTCTTCATCATTAGGGACACTTGCAGGGTACCAGGGGTTTTATTGCTCAGAAGAGGTTTGTTCACAAACACCTCACCTAAACTAAGTAATCTTTCTGTTGCATTTGGTTGCTGTAAAGGTGATTGCAAGAGGGTGTGCTGTGGTACCAGGAGACACCAACCAATAGCAGGTCACATCCTCAAATTCCTCCCTGAGCTCCAGCATTCCTGGCAGCTGGAGCTCAGGCTCTGCTCTCCAGAAAAGACCCTCAGTTATTCTACAACAGTTAAATCTCTGGATCCCATAATTTTTGGGGTTTTTTTTAAGTTCAAATATAGCAAAACTTTACCAGAATTCCTCTACTCAGTAAGAAAGAAAAAAAATTCCTTAATTAACTATTTTTAGGTTCTACCACTCAACAAGATTTGTAAAGTGCACCTGCCATATGATGCAGAACTTTGAAAATGGAGTAACAGATCTGCGATGTTTCCCTTCAAATAAAAAGGAAGTTTAAAAAAATCTGATTTATCTGAATTTAAAATTTCATCACACAATCCTGTTTAAAAGAGTTGGAAATGAAGTATGCTGAGGGTAATGTTTGCTTATCTTTGATATAAGTACATCATGCCTGTGGCTGATAGATGTCTTTATGAATATAGTCTCAGTTAAAAAAAAAAAAAAAAAAGATTTTTCATAGAAATCTGGTTATTTTAAGACTTTAAAAAACTCCAAAACTACACAAACAAGAATCACGTATGACTGTACTATGAAATATCTTGACAAATACAGACAGGCACAAAGAAAGAGGAGATGCCTTTTCACTTGTGCCAGCAAGAAACAAAGAACTCTGCAAACCGACTTAAAACAGTTCCTCTTAACTATTTTTTTCCCATTTAAAAAGGGGCTCATATGCCTTTTTTTTGGTTCAGCTTTCAAGGGGATTTATGTAGTTCTTTACTTTAGACTGAAATGCAAAGATGTGAAGGGATTATGTTATTGATTTGGCTGGGAGCTCCCTTTCCCAACCATTTTGTTGCTTTTCTCATCAACATGAGTTATCACTATCCTGTGGAAGGTGTATTGAATTTTAAACTTACCCTGTTAGGTGAGACATAGTTACTCCCAATGATTAATAGTTATTAATTCTATAATAAATTTCTAACACTAATGTCTCCTCTCCTGCAGGATGAATTTCTCATGCATACATTGGGCTTGTATCAGATAATTTCCTGTAATTTGAGGACTGAAGGAAATATTAATAAGACTTGGGGAGGGTGTGGGGTGGCAAAACCTTTGAACATCTGACTAAGTAAATGGGCATGATAATTTTATAAAAGCTTAATATTTGGCTCAGTAGATTTTTAAAAATATTCCTGCAAGAGAAGTACGAGAGTGATGAGAAAAGCTCTGTTTAGTCTGTTGATCTATTTCCCATCCATTAAAATATTTCTCATGCATCTGAGCATTGCAGCACCTGTGGCACTTGTTTTCTTTCCTGTGCATTCACAGCCAGCATTTTGCTGGCAGCCCTGGAAGCAGATGTTTTACTTTATCATGTTTTACTGTGTCATGCAAGCCCACAATGCCTTTGTCAGCCCATGCCAGTTTCCTGGTACCCTTCTGGATTTCCTGGAGAAAGATGAAGGAATAAAGAGCTCCCCTCAAGCATCTGGTCCTTTTCCAGGCCATGTCTCTGACACTTCCCAATAGATGATGTTTATAAAAGCACAGGATGTACAACTCTTAAATACCGGGTTTCTTTCAAAATTAATGCCAAAGTCATTCTGATGAAGTTGAGGACAGGGATATTCATTAATTCCCATGTTCTTTAGGAGCCCAAGCGATTGAAGGGGTCATAGAGCTGAGGAGATTTCAAGGGCCAGCACACAGAATTTGCAGTAAGCAGCTCTTGCTCTGATGGATCTCATTCCTCCCATTCCCCAGGGACCCAGACAGGCTCAGCACTGTCTCTGGAGAAGCTAACCGAGCTAGCAGACTGCAGCAGCTGCCCTTGAATTCCCATGGAGGTACAAGCAAAGCTGTTTTCTCCTTCAGCAAAGACAAAGATGGGTTTCGTATCCCTCATTCAGAGCACAGGGAGGTTTTCTGACCCAGGTGGGCATGCTCTGCCCCATCCTCTTCTGCTCTGCTGAATTTGGCTCCTTGACTGAGAATATGAAAACACCCAAACCAGTGCCATAGCAAAATAAAAGACATGAAAACTCCCCCCTTTCTTGCCTTGAGTTTCTCTGGAATGACACTACCGAGAAGTGAATCAAATTTGTGGCTATTGATATGCAGATGTTACAGCCTTTCACTGCATCGGGACAAAGATGACTGCATTTCCACGTTGGTTTTGCACATAAATATGTATTTTATCCCAGTGCCCCCGCTTCCTCCGAAATGATAGCAACCAATGTTCAGACAGAACGGGCTACGTGAGACAAAACCCACAAATAAAGGACGCTCATGAAACAGGCTCTTCTTGTTTCTGATTTTTCTTTGCTATACACAGAGCTCAGGCCAAACAGCATCCCTCTGGCTCTGTGTGTGGGCGGCCAATCTGCTTTTCTCCGCAGGTGACAGCTGCTGGGTTTTCACTGAGGAATGTGACTGCCCTCACCCGGTGAGAGAGCGCTTGGAACCGGCCCATCCCCGGGAAATCCGAGCGCCGGAGCATCTCTGCCACTCGTGGGAGCCCAGCGGTGCTGCTAAAGGAAGGGTCGCCCTCTGCATGGCAGCACAGCTGCTCCAAGAAGACCTTTAAAATAGCTCCTGCTGCCTGATTTACAAGAAAAATGTGATATTATTAGATTAAATGAAAAACTGTTCTGCCGTTTATTCTATTGTTGCAGATTTGAAAGCATTTGATGTCCTTATTTTTAATCCTGCCATAAGTTTCTGTGATAATTCACAGAATCAGAGTGAGCTAGGAAGTGTTTCTACCTGGATATGCTTAGTCTATCATACTTGATAAGATATTCTTTTGGGGAAAAAATGTAGTCGCTGGGTGTAGTTTAGGCAAGACAAAAAAGGGTATTTGAAGAGTGTAAGAAAAATTTTTAAATATTTATTTTTCATTTTACCTTGCTCAGTAGCGTTGCTTTATAAGATGTGATTTTACAGTATTAATAATGCACTTTTTAAAAAAGCAACTGCAGTGAAGCATTTTTGATCAACTCAAAAGAAAAAGCCTTCACTCACACATTTTTTTGGAGAATTTTGGAAAGGTGGACTTTCCATTTCAAAGCAGATTTCATAAATCTTCAGGCCCTCATTGAAACAAGAATTTTGCCCCCCACACAGGACAAAGTCATGAATCTGGAACAGGAGCAGAGATTGAAAGGGCTAAGTGGGGTGTTCAATTTTTCAGATCCACTGCATTAGTTCTATCAGAGAAAGAATTACTGTTGTAGCACAAGACCCAAATTTCGAATTTCTCCTTTGGAATGTGTTTGCAGATGAGGAGCTTTCAGGGAAAGCTGAAATACAGAGCCCCTGGGATAAAGTTGATAGATAAGACACAAAAGAGGAATCAGCCACCTCTGCTGGATTCAGGAAACTACCTAGGACCATGGCAGTCTATCCATAATTAATGGAATGCTTCAGGAACATGTTTAAAAGTTTATCTTAAATATTTGTTCAGATGGGACCATTTTCTGAGTCTGAGTCTTTTCAGATTCGCTCCTGGATGCTGGAGGACAGACCCTGCCAGTGAAGGACACTCTCTCTTGTGAAAAGTGAGGTTATGAAAACAACCTGAGTTTCTCTCTCCATGTGCATTTCTTGAGACCTCACTCATTAATCTAATAAGTGATGTTGAATAGTCCACATCAGGGTTGTGATGGTTTTGGTTATTTCTACAGAAACACTGTGTGATGCAATTAATGGTCCCATGTCTATTTACTAATGGTCACAGTGGTCTATCTCCACATCTCTAGGAACCAGGATTATTTATCCATCATAGAGAAATTAAACTTCTTGCAGTCATCCTCAATTCAATTCAGTTTATGCACACCTTTTTCCTAAACGGAGGAGATTTCAAATAGGAAAATGTCCCTCATCTGCCCTATCATTATCACCACAAGCCTTTTCTAAGGACCATGATGTGTTCAGCACGACAGCCTAATTATAACAGCATTCAGATTCTATAGATAATTCCTTATTAATTGTAGACTGTTTCATATCTTTGCCAATCTCAGGAGTAGCAGTACCCACCCACCAGTTTTAGTAGGAATTACTCAACTCACTGTGTAACTGTATGGCTCAATATCCTGATAGAGGTTAAAAGAATGTTACTCTGAACAGCACATCCCAAGTAAAATAGTGTAACAAATACAACTGGTGAATTTCAGCTAAGCAGCAGCGTCTGTGTTAAAGGATTTTTACACATTACTATCCCAAAATAACACTACTCAAGTAACATCAAACAAATTTCAGAAAGTCAATCGCTGCCCATTTCATAGCCTATCAACGTAACAATTCCTTCTGGGCAGAGAATTTTTTATTTTTTCTGAAGAACTAAGCCAGTGCTGTCCAAAGCTATCACCACCCTCAGGCTTTCCATTCCTTCCAAACCACAAAGCATTAGCCCTAATCCTTAATGTGAATGAGATGAAACTCAGATGCAGAACTTCAGGATTCTTTTCAGCCCTTAAAGGATTCACTTACTGTGTACTCCAGTGAGGCTATGAGAGCTTTTGCCCTTCTTAACCCAACAGTGGCTGAGGTTTGGAAACAGCAAATTTTCCACAAGGCAGCCAAGACTTCACCACTAGTTTAGTATAGCCAGTTCTTATAGCTCAACTTCATTTGTGGAAAGGGAATTCACAGGGGGGTCGTTAGCAATTCTCCCCATCCCAGGTCATGTGCTCAAGGTAAAACTGCCTTTCTTCTGAAAAAGAAATCACATTTCTTCGGGCAAGGATCATGAACTTATAATGAGGGCTGCCTATAAAAAGGAATTCATGTTTAAAAGCTTCAGTGTGTATTTGGGTCTCTGCTGGAGACACTCAGCCACCTGACTCCACATGCAAGACCCAGCCAGACTTTGCAGAAACCCAGCAGTGCATTGCAGAAATTCAGCAGTGCATTGTATCCACTGCAAAGCAGGGCTTCGACTGGTCAGGTGCCTTCTCCTGCTTTGAGAGCAGCTTTTTACTTTTCCTCTGGGTCACTCTGTTCTGCCACAGCTCGTGGGGAAGATCCAGCATGGGAAAAGAGACTCCACGTCCCTTCACAGCAGCAGTGCTAAGTAGGGCTGTGACTCATTTTAGTGGCTCAGTTATGGCTTGTTCTTAAAAATTCTGATGTGGTCAGGATTTCCATAGTGTATTCTGTTTCTGGAAAGCTTGTGTTTGTTCTGCCAATCCTTTCTGCCATTCCTAATTCCTTTTCTAACCTGAGTAGTGCCACTCAGGAATGTCATGCAGTTCCCCAAGCCCTCCATCTGTGTGGACTTCAGGATTGACATTGAATTTCAAGTCTCAATTTCTTCAGCCTCTTTCACAGACATATTAAATGCCTTTGACTTCCATCAGTACATCCATAATTACAATCTCAGGTCAGAAAAAGAATGTATAAACACTTTCATTGGCCATTTTCACTCCAAACAATGTTATTTTGGTTCTTATCAAAGATCAGTCAGTTCTGTATAATTTCTAATTCAATTACTGAGACTCTTCACCATTATTGTCTTGACCACCTAAGACAGGAGTGACAAACTCACCTTTGAGGTTGTCTTCCCTGCCAATCAGTAAATTAATGCTACTGAATTGAATCATGTAAACCACATGAATTTTTTTTTCCCAGAGAAAATACATCATATAAGACAAACCCTTCTCTCTTCCCTGAACCTCTTCACATTGGAAATGGGGTAGAAAATAGAAAAAATTCTTGCCAACTTATCCACAATGATGTTTGCACTGTGGTGGTACCAAGAGTTAACAGCATGAAGAACTAAACCCTTCAAAAGCCATCTCCCCGTTGGCAGGAATGAGGAGGGAAGAGCCATGGAGAGAAACTCCTTGAGTCCTATATGAGATTGGAGATCACCTAAGGGTGAGCTAAGAAAAATAGCAGCACCAGATTGGTGAAAATTACAGAAAATTAGAGGAATTAATAAGGTCAAGGTAGCTGTAGACATACCTGGTTTCCAGAGGGGAACTTAAAGGGCATATTGTCAGTAAGAAGATCCAAAAAGTAAAAAGACTTTTGTCTCAGAAAAAATCTGCCAGCAATCTGAAATGATGGATTTCAATTTGCTCAAGTGACTGTCACATTTAAAAGGTTAATGGAAAGGGTAGTTTCTACAAGCCTGTGTTGGAATGCTGATTGCACCTGGCTGATACACTGCTGCACATGAAAGCCCTTGAACACAACATTCACAAATGCCCTGTGAGTGCTTTGCTATTTCTGCAAAGAGAGGAAAAAATTAGAAGCCTTGTTTCAGAAAAAGAAGGGGGTTTTGCCAGCAGTAAGAAGTAAGTCCAAATACAGGCTTTTAACTTTATTGGGAAAAAAATCAGAGATCTTAAACCTGTGGAAGTCTCACCTGTTTTTTTTTGATGTTGCCACATGGGCTGGGGTTGGTGTGGCAAGAAAGGTCTCCTCATGCATTTCAGCAGCAAGTAAGGCAGCTGAGAAAAACTATTGCCTCTGTAAAGTCAGAAAGAAGCTAAACTGAGGAGTGAAACTGGTCTTGTGGTGAAAGCAAGGAACTTTTGGTGTGCTCCAAAAAAAACCTCAAATACTATTCAGGGCCATGTGTGAAAGGAATATTGTGCAATAGAATCTGCTTCTTCTTAGCCTATACAAAGAAATCGAGCTTTGCAAATAATTGCCTTAAATAAAGACTAGTTTTATTTTGTTGTTTTTTGGTTTTTTTAAAAAAAACACCCCATCAGTTCCTGCTCATGAGAGCCACCAGAGAGCTCTGCCTCACTGCTCTCATGCAGGTAGAGAAGAGAGCAGGAGAGAGCTGCTTCATTTTACACGAAGTTTAACAGACAGAGCTGCATGTTTGGGAACGAGAAGCACTTCCCGTTTTACTGTGGCTTCTTTCCAAGTGCAGCGCTCTGGGGGAAGGCAATACCAGTTCTGCCAGCCCCCTTGGAGATGTCTGACGTGCAGTTGCTTTAGCATTTCTGCTGCTTGAAGAAAGAACACTTTCCATGGTGGCTAAAGGAGAGGTCTGTGCTTTCCCAGAGGACTGTGAAAGGCTCAATCCATTTCAGCAGAGAAGGCAAAGGAAATATTCCCCTTGACTTCAGCGAGAGTTGGGTCCAAGCCCAAGCAAGGGCTGGTGAATGAGCTGAATCAGCTGCAAGTGTTCTCTGCTGGTGTGATTGCCATCTTTTATGCGGAGCTGAAAAGGAAAAGGGATCGTGGTTTTGTCCTCCTTTCACTGCCTTCTGAATGCCTGCTTGAGAAAGCTCAAGAACAGGACACGTTTCACCCCAAATCTGAGCTCTTTGTTTCATTGCCAATCGCTGCCATAGAGCACCAGTCACCTCTGCCTCCTTTTCTTCTGCATTGCAGGCCTCTGGGCTAGATCATTAATTAATTACCTGTTCAGAGTGCACTTGCTGTGCATTTTCAGTGCACACTGCTAATAGGTGTTCTGGCTGATACAGAGTATTAAACAGATTTTCAGTCACATTGCCCATTCCTATTTTTCAGTAAACCCAACTACATTGTTTATTTATCTAACTTTTTTTAATATTAGCCAATAGGATTCTTTATGCTGTTGTTCTGAGAGCAAAGGGATTTGTTGTGCAGTCAGTTCTCATTCTTGTATATCTGATATGAAAAAAAAAAATCAAAGGAATGACCAAGACATTTAAAAATACAAGTAAATTTTTTTGCTAAATATGAAAGAAAAATTTAATAATATATACACATTGGGGACAAAAAAAAAAAAAACAAAACAAAAAAACAAACAAAAAAAAAAAAACAACAAACCAAACCAAAACTACAAAATTTTTTTCTTTCATAAAATTCACAATATTCTCAAAAATGGCTTTTAATATAAATTGCTCTACCTTGTTGTCCTTTGTCTTGTATTTAACAAAAGAAAGTTCTAGGTGACTTTAAAAAAAAGAGAAATAAAGAAACTGGCATTTTTCCACACAGCTCTAAATGCCCATGCACAATCAGTGTTTTCCAGGCTGGGTTCTGGTGGGAAGTGGTTCCATCTCCATTCCAGAGCATAATTTAATTTTGCTTCCTAAAACACATATTGTACCACCATCTGAATGGAGATGGAGATCATCGACAGATTCCATGGTTGTGACTCCTGATCAAAGTCCCTCAGCAGCTCCAGTGGTCATTTGGACAATGCATCCTCCGAAATTCTTTTGCTTTGGAAAAGTGGCTTGGAAGATTAGTTCACCTTTAGCTGAAAAACAACAAGTGCTGGTGCAAAACCTGTCACCAGTCTAAATCTGGCCAGGGAGGGACAATTGCTCTGTCTGCATGGGCCTTTCTGCACCTGGAGAATTATAACTTTTGACAATTGAGATAGCACCTCTCAAATGTACATCCTTTGGGAAATGAAATCAGACAGCAGTTCATTTAACAGATTCTGGATTGTCTAACAGTCAGCAAAGAGTGAGATTTTAAATCATCACCAGTCTGTTAGATGTATGTGTGTATATATTCTGATATTTGACTGCCTTTTGACAATCTGCTGAGTTGCATTTGTTGATCTTCCAGAGTGCCCATTTTATAAATTACTGTTATCTTTGAAAATTGATAGTCGATTTTGTCTTATATTTAATTATCTTGTATGAGATAATTACTCACTGTCCTTTCTTCTAGATGTGTTCCCAGGCACTTGGCAATCTTAGGAGTTCCTAACCTGGAGCTGTCTCTGATGGTTCACTGGGAATCAATGGAGCATTTTCCCCTTTGCTGGAGGTGAAGACACATCAGTGCATCTTTATTCTGTGTCACTTACTCTTCCATCTGTTTTCCAGGTCTCACCAGACACCTGATGACTGTGTTATGTCAATGTGACAGCAAATTGTCACAGGGACTCAGCTGGCACTTGCATAAGCAGAGTCATTTGATTCTCCTCCCAGCTGCCAGATGACTCCAAACCAACCCAAGGCAGGCAATAGGAGGAGCAGGTACTGCCCTTTTTTGGTACCAGGCCAGTGTCAAATCCCTATTAGCTCACTGTAAAATCAATTTAATTATCTCTTAGATGTTTTGGGAGCAAGCTTGTGAGCAGGAATTAAGTACTTTGGTACTTAAGTACTAAATTTCAATTTTTTTCTTTTCATTTTGGAATCCTAAATTATCAAAATTTTCATTTTTCCTTTCATTTTCCTTTTTCTTCCTTTCCTCCTGAATTTTTTTGAAATACCTGATATTAATGGTTGGGGTTTGGGGAGAATGTTTTTCTCCTGTACTTTCGTTTTCCAAATCATCATTTCACATTTCTTGTTCAAACACACGTGGGCATCTGCACTGTGTTGGTGGCACAACAGTGCAATTTCTGTGAGAATAGTTACCACTGTGAGAAAGTGTAAAGCACATTTAGAAGCCTGTTAGTTGTAGTAAAAATTGAAAGTCCAAAATGATGATATACTCTTGGTCTGCACTGTGTGGGCAATGATGGATCTCAGCCCAAAAAGTCATCCAGCAGATTAACTCCTCTTGAAAAAAATCCCTCCATACTCTGACTCACTGCTTCTTCCCAAAAAAACCTGTGACAGACAAAACACTTATTTTCAAGCAAACAGTTATGAAAAACAAAATAAAATAAAGTAAAATGACTGATGACCAGGACCTAACATGAAAAGCATCCTTTTAACTGCAAATTTGTTTATAGAATGATAGACTACGAGGTTGGAAGGGAGACCACAGAGATCTTCTGGTCCATCCTTTCTTGGCAAAAGCATGGTCTGGACAAGATGGCCCAGCACAGTGTCCAGCTGAATCTTAGAAGTGTCCAACATTGCAGAATCCACCACTAACTTGGGGATTAATCCAATGGCTGATTTTTCTGGTCGTGAAAAACTTTCATTTTATGTCCAAGCAGAATCTCCCCAGGAGCAGCTTTTACCCACTACACCTCAGCCTTATCCATGCGACTCCTGGCAGAAAGGGAGTTTCAATCTGCTTTTTTAGCCCCTCTTTAAATGCTGGAACACGGCAATAAGGTCTCCCTTAAGCCTTCTTTTCTCAAGGCTGAACAAACCCACTTCTCTCAGCCTTTCCTCATATGGCAGCTTCCCAGTTCTTTGATCCCCTTTGTGAACCTTTTCTAGACCCTCTCCAGCCTGTCCACACCTTTTTTTTTTTGGTAGAGCATGGACAAAACAGAACACAGTATTTTAGTTTATTCATCTTAGTGGATTAATTAGCTCTGATATTTTCTGTTTGAAAATAAATTGCTTTTAAAATATGTTGTTGTAGTTTTCAAACTTTTAAAAACTCTGATCCAGCAGGCACATTTGAGGAAGAGTATTTACGACCAGGAAAGAAAACACAGCAAAGATGGCTGAGGATGATGGCCATAGCTGGCAGCCTGGTCAGGGATGTCCTGGAGCAGGAGAGAAAGAGGTGCCACCATGGAGACAGAAGTCCCAAAATCAGCAGAGGCTCAAACAGAACAGGAGAGAGAACTTGTTCATATCTCTCTGCATGGCTAAGTGACAATTTTAATTTATTTATTTATTTTTTATTTATTTATGTGAATAGTCTCAGCTGTTGTTGTTGAACTTATGTCCTAAAGCAGGCTATGTGATTCCATCCAGCATGGCAGCTCCTCTCCCAGGAACGTGGGAATGTGGTGTGGAAAAGGATGTAAGTCACTTGTAGATACATCGTGTGTAATTTGGGGAGATTAGAACAGTCACTGCTATTTGTCATATGTTTGCAGATCCCTTGGAAAGGCTCAAGCTTACACTTAAATATTTGGATGTTGATGACCTGGATGATTAAACATGGAAAAACATTAGAATTAATTAGATACTGTATACATCCCCTCATTTTGGCTGCTGCACTGTCTCCTGCTGGGGTTTCACAGCTTGGCAGTTAATCCATTACTGCAGCAGAGTGTATTCAGAGAGACATTTGTTCTGAAGAGACCTCAGAACCAGAACAATTTACACAAATGTGCTACGTGCCATAATGGTAATGGACCAGATTGAAGTCCTCACTGCTCAGCTTTTCACAGGTTGGTGATGGATTTCATGGCACAGCTCACACGAGTAATTGCTCAGCACTGTGAGTAAGGGATCTGCAATATGTCTTCTATTATTATTTATCTAATTATAACCTTTGTTAACTCAATGGGCAGATTTACAGTAGAACAGAACACACTCACCTGAAAGTTGTACAGGTATGACACAAAGCAGTGACATTTGCTTTCTGTCCAGGAAAGTGTATGACCTAGAAAGGAGTTGTGTGATAACAAGGGGAAAAGAAGAAAAACGAGAAAAAAAAACAGATAAAGAAAGAAATGAGATAAGTTTAATAAAATCAAACAAACACATAGATAAGGTAAGGAGGAGTGCATGAAGTGCATTTTATTGAAATCTTATAGCAATATAACTTGGAAAGATAACTTAGAATATCTTTATATAACTTATTTGGTGTATCATCTCATGATTACTAATTTTTGATAAAAATGGCACAAGAGCCATTGGCCTGATCAACGTAATTTTAATTTTTTCCATAAACTGTCAAAATCCCTTTTACTTCTAGGACTATTCTAGGAGTTAGGTCCTCATGGATGAATAGAAATTGATCCTGGCAAATCTTAAACATGTTTACTTAGGTCCAGAACTTTCTACATAAGTATTTTTGTCTTGGTTTTTTTTGCATTTGCTGTTAACATAGAAATCAGTGGCAAATTTCAAGAAGCTGTGCTAATTATAATCTGTAGTAAGAACAGTTTTTTCACTTGACTCAAGCTTTGCTGCCATTTAGCTGCCAGGACTGATAGTTCTAAATGATGTTTAAATGATTCTAGATAGTTTAAATGGCTTAGAAAAAATTTAAGCTGAAAATAATTGTAAGGTTAAGAAAAATACTAAGTTTGTATTCTGTAGAGTAAAAAAAATAAATTCTTGTCTGCAAATTACTTGAAATTAGGTATGGTGTTTGTTTTGTGCTTGTTCTTCTGAAATTCTATCCAAATTGGGTTTGCTTTTAGGACTTTTAAATGTGCACCCAGATGTAATCTGTAGCTGATTTGAACTGCAGTTTACTGAGCAAAGATCATGACTGAGAGTTGAGAAGTGTGAAATGAGGACCATGAAATAGCTAAGCCACAGGGCTGCAAAAAAAAAAAAAAAAAAAAGATAATTTGAGAAAAGAGGGGAGAAAGGGGAATCAGCAGAGAAAATTGAGTCTTCTAGGAGAGCACGCTTCAATCGAGTGCATGGAAATGAACTGGGAATCATCATTTCTCTGCTGCCACAAATACCTGTGAAAAACCAGTGAAGTGTCCGCTCCTCTCTAGCTCTGATTCAGACTGAGAATGACAAGCTAAGATTGCCATCCATTATTCCATTAGCTGAAATTACTGCAATCTCCCAGCGGAGCCAAAGGTTCGGACCCTTCTGTGGAGTCCCGCCTCTGGCAGCACAGCCCTGCCTGATGGCATCTGGCTTTCCGGGGCCAGGGAGGGACCTGAAAAGATGAACTTGAAATGACTTTGCTGAAGATAGAAAGCGTGCATATGCTCTTGTTAGGAGCTTCAGCACAAAAGTTTCTCTGAGATTCTTTCTTTTGGTACCTTCTCCACCTACACAAACAGCCAGCGGTGTGGGCTGGAAGCAGCCAGCACCACAGACAGTGCTCAGTACTGCTCAGTATTTTGATTATTTCTCTGCTGTTCAGTGCAGGAACAGACTTTTTCTGATAGCCAGGTGCTTCTGTTCACTGACCCCCTTATCCCTGCCCCAGGACAGATGGATCAGCTGGGTGGAGGGGCTTGCCCCGTTCAGAGAGCAGCTTGTACTCATTTACTGCATCATCAAACACTTTAGCACCACAATTGATTTCTCATGGATTTATCTTTTTTCTTTTTAAGGTCATGGCCATTGTTGTAGTATCTGTGCACATCACAAGCCATAACTATTTATTTTTACTGACTGCGAAATCAAGAATTGATGGTTTTTTGTGTATCCACAACATGGATTTCCAGAAAATGAACCCATTGATATGCTGGAAGAACAGTTCCCATCGATTCCAGAAGTAGTGAGGACTATTCAGCTTTCCTATATATATATATATCTGTTAAATATCCATGAACAGCTAGTGCCCACTTTTGAGACTCTCAGTGTAAAGGACATACATGACACCACACAATGTCATGAGGGCAGATACTCCAAAGCAGAATTCCAATCCCATAATCTTGAAATGACCCTTACTCTGGCTGGAATCATCTGTCTGCCTGATGTCCAACCTAAACGTCCTCTCCGGGTGTCAAAACCAAAACCTAAAAACTCCCCACGAAAAGGGAAAACCCCAGTGAGCTGTAAGTGTCAATTTTAGATTGCATTTCTCTAATATACATAATAAATAAGGTGGTTTAGGGATTGCCTTAACTAAGAATATTATTGTGCTTTAACATTAATCCCAACACTGTGCTTCTGTTCCAAATACTGGAAGCCAAGTTCCAAATTGGAGCACTCCAATTGCTTCTAAGTTTAATGACATAGGGGAAAAGCACATTACATACAATTGCTGATCACATGATTTCTATAGTAATGTTTGAGTCTCCTAAAAAATGAAACTAATGTGAAGATGCTGGAAAATGCACCATAAATTAAAATTGCAAAATGTCGCAGCTTATTTAATCTTCCATGTTGAAAGGCAGAGTGAGTATTCAATTAGTTCCACATAAGCCGTATTTGTTTAGAGAGAATCTTTAACCTTGAGAAATTATTGAAGGAATTTCATTAACCCTTTGACACAAATGGGGCAGCTGTCATGCTTAAAGCTACAATGAAAAGATTTGCACGTGTTGGAAGTATTTTCAGACACTTTCTGCAAGTTATACTTAAATAGGTTTTTCTATGTTTAGGAAAACCCTGGATTTCTTTGACACACTGCCCCATAACTATGAAAGATTTACAACTCAGAATGGTTCACTGGACACTCTTCATGTACTGTTTTGTACAGGCACTTTAGAGAACGCCAGATTTGAAGTGTAGCTGTTCAGACAGCTGAGGAACAAGACTCCTGATTACAGTACACATATTTTTAAACTTAAATAGGTTAGCAGTTACGTTCTGAATAATTTATCAGAAGAGAGATTTTCCCAGCACAAACAAGGTGTTGCAAAACACATATCACTCCTTCATTATTCAGCCACATTATTCAGTTCTCCAAAAGAGTTAAAAACCCCTTGTCCCTGTGCTATGGCTGTTCTTATTTTGCAGTCAGACTGATACTGAAAGTGGGGTCTCCAGCACAGGAAGGAGGTGAACCCTTTGGAGTGAGGCAGAGGAGGCCACCAAGATGATCAGAGGGATGGAGCACCTCTGCTATGAAAAAAGCTACAAGAATTGGAATTGCTCAGCCTGGAGAAGGAAAGGCTTTGGGGTGACCTAATTGTGGCCTTTCAGTACCTGAAGGGCACCACAAGAAAGATGCAGAAACTTTTGGCGGGGGCATGAAATGCCAGGACAAGGGGAGAATGACTTCAAACTGAAAAAGAGTGGGCTTAGATTCGATTTGAGGTAGAAATTCTTCCCTGTGAGGGTGGTGAGGCCCTGGCACAGGTTGCCCGAAAAAGCTGTGGGTGCCCCATCCCTGGAAGTGTTTAGGGCCAGGCTGGATGGGGCTCTGAGCAGCCTGGTCTGGTGGAGGTGTCCCTGCCCAGGGCAGGGGGTTGGAACTGGAGGATATTTAAGGTCCCTTCCAGCCCAAACCATTCTATCATAATATGATTTCTTTGAATTCCCATGTGGAACTTTCGGACAGAGGTTGGTTGATTCTTGTGTCTAATTTTCCTGTCCTTCCCTCAATTTTCCAGTGATCCAAAATTTGATGGAGGGTTTTTTTTCAGATAAAAGTTTATGTCTGAAGAATTTGTGAAACACATTGACTTCATATCAAAATACAATTGCATTTGTTCTCTCACTGAGGAAAATTAAATTGCTGAACTGATGTTCCAGGAAGTCTACTTTTTGTGTAAATAAAAGTCCTAAAGTCTTAGGGTCTGAGTGAAATTCAGAGCTGGATATTCATCTGGGGCAAACTTTGCATTCATTTTCAGTATGCGAAGATTAGGCACACAAGGTTTTCTTAGACTTAATTAATCATCTGGCTGTGGAGTTTTAATCTATATTTCAAGATGATACGAACCAAAAAGGCTCATGGTAAAAATGTAAATGTAGCAGCAGACCCTGAAGCACTGCATAATCATGAATCAGGCTAACTTGCAAAGAATCTATAATTCATATTGTAGGTGATCATCATTCATTATGGTTTTTATTTTTAAGAGACTTACTGTATACTTCCGGGTTTGTCAGCACTTATATATTATAAACATCATTTATGAGGGCTTGCTAATTATTTCCAAAGGTATCAGATCAAAAAAACTAGCAGCAGACATCTTAAAGACAACTCGTGTGGTGGTTGATTACTTGGTCACCAATTGCTAGTGGAAGCATGACACATTTAAAATTGAGATACATATGTCTATTTTCTGTGTGCCATTTTCACAAAATCACCTTCTCATTTACAATTGTGTAAGCTGAGAGTAATTTCAGTCAAGGCACAGTTAATGCATTTTTGTAAAATTATTTTTTGTACAGTCAAGTAAATTGCTCTTTTTTTGTTGTTTAATACCTTTACTATTTAAGCAAGATACTTTCTATTTTTCACAAAGAAAACCTTATGCACAAACTTTGTGTTAGACAAGCAAAGGACAGTGGACCAATGTTCAGGGTAAGGTTTGAATTTCTGTTTTAATAGAAAACCCAGCAAAGTAATGAAATCTGAATTCTGCGTCTGGTTTTTGGGGTATTCCAAATCTAGGTCAAAGTACTCCATCTCTCTCCTGATTTAAGTGATTTCAGGAGCATCCTGTTATGCTAAAGCTGATGTCAGGCTTTTGTACATGAAGTTTGTGCATTGGCTTTGCAATCATCTTTGGACAGCACAAGGGAGTTACCTCTGTTCTTTTCCTAACAGTCCTCCTGAAACAATTGCCATTTTTCACCACTGCAGGCACTTAGCACAGCCCCATTGAAATCAAGGTAAGAACTTGTAGTGTGGCACATTCTATTTAAAGAATATACACTGCCACAACATCTGGGATTGATTTCAGTCTGAATCTGGGGCAAAAAAGACCTTTAAAAATAGCAAAAAAAGTTCCCAGGGTGAGGAAATTATATTGCTAATAGACTTAACTGGAACAAAGGCTATTAGCTCGAAAGCAATTTGGAAATAGGTGCTCTCCCCAGCCACAATAATTAAGATAATAATGACACATCTGTTCAAAATAAGTTCAAAATACTTTACCCACACCAAATAGAATTGATCACTGCTTGTTTTCCTTTTGCAGATGTGCAAGGTCAGAAATAATTACAGGAGCCTGATCCAAAGCTCATGTTCCTCTATTGATCTGATCCGTAATTATTTTCTGTACTTCTGTTTCTTCCCAGTTTATTACCTAAATACAATTGTATTTTAAGATTGTATTTAGGGAATAATCACAGCTGATGGTCTTGAGACTGACAAGGGTTCTGAGAGCAGGGAGGAAAAGGAAGGGATGAAGGCATTAGGATCTTTTGTAAACTGGTGGCACTGGGAGAACTGGTCTGAGAGAGGGGGGAAAGGGTCAGCTTAAACTCAGTCTTTCAAAGAGAGACCTCTGGGCCCTGAAGGAGGCCAACACAAGCAGATGGGCAGATAAAGAGATAGGTGCAGGGTGCCTTCTTCCCATCTGTCCATACTTGTGTATTATTCTCCCTATAAGCAAATTGTCTAACTCTGATGTACAAATATTACACATATTTTTTGTGTAGTCTCAATTAGAGTGATATATCTGGGGGAATTTTTCCTTCCAGGCAAAAGCTATACCTCACACCTAAGCATAATTGCAGCCAAATTTTAGTGCTACTTCAAATCACCTTTTTTTTTTGTATTCCCTGTATTCTTGCTTATTCTGGACTTCTCAGTGTGGAGAGATGAAAGTAATGTAAAGCACATGTGTATATATATGTATTTATATGAATATGCATATATATTTAAGATAGCAAATAGTGGAAGAAAATTTCATTCTAAGTGAAAAAGCTGGTTAGACTGCCTAAGGACTGGAGAGAAATAGTGGAAAAAAAATTGACAGTTTGAAAGAGAAGCTGTTCTCTATATATCACTTTCTTATGGATTGCAGGAAAATCATGTTTTCTGAGAGAAATCTTGGGGACAAGGTGGGAAGGGGAGTTGCCAAGGAGCCCCAGTAGTCAGAATTCAGTAATCAACTGAAAATTGTGCTCTGAAAATTCACGTGGCAAAAGTTATCTTAAGCAGTCTCAGAAACTCTTTTCTTTCCATTTGTGCTTCCTTGCTGACAGGCAGAGGAATAGTTTTGTGCAGTGTCTCTCCCAGTTATTGGACACTTCTAATGGTAAGATGCAGTTTTCAGAGTCTTATGGCTTTGTTAGATCCTACCAATTGGGACTGGAAGTTTTGCATGTTTTGCTCCAACAAAAAAAAGAGTTCCAGCTTGATGGAACCTGCAGCTCTGCCTCATTTTAGGCACTCACCACCAATGCTTGCTTGTAAGGTAATGCAATCTTATATGGTGTTTCCTAAATTAAAATGTCTTCTTTTAGCAAAGCAGGGTCCTCATCTCTACCTGGCAGAGAAGGACAGCAGCTGCCAGTTGTTGCTGTTGGTCAAACACATGTCAAGGGCAGAAATAATTTAAACTGTTATCAGGCATAAAATAGTTCTTTATTGGCCATCACAATCGTATTTCCCTCATTACAGAGGCTGTTAGTAAGGTGTAAACCCTCAAAGGCAGCTCCCAGCACTGCAGGGAGCTCTTCAGCCTGTGGCAGGGAATTTGCTGCTTGCTGCTGAGCACAAGAAGTAAGGACAATATCCGACCTCAGGAAGGGTCACCCATTGCCATACAGAGAAAGTGGTACAGCTGCTAAATGAAGATTTTCTGAATTTTCTGAAAGAAGTAGTGACCAAAACTTCCTGGTGGGTTGACCCGTGAGTTAGAGCCAGGTGAAGGGCCACTGGAGTCACAATACAGCACAAGAGGTATCTCATTGCCACCAGGAAACAATCCTATCTTGATTTCTGGCTGCTTTCAGTTGCTGCCCTGTCCTGTGAGTGTACTGGTGTGCTGGTTTTGGCTGGGGTAGAGTTAATTCTCTTCCCAGTGGCTGGCTGTGTTTTGGATTTGGGCTGAGCACAGGGTTGGTAATAGAGATGTTTTGTTATTGCTGAGCAGGGCTCTCACAGAGCCAAGGCCTTTTCTCCTTTCTGCACTGCCATGCAGGGAAGTTGGGGGTGCGTGGAAGGTTGGGAGGAGACACAGCCAGGAGAGGTGACCCCAAGTGACCAAAGGGATATTCCAGACCATGTCACATCATGTATATAAAGCAGAGGGAAGAAGGAGGAAGGGGGGACATTTGGAGTGATGGTATTTATCTTCCCAAGTCACCATTACATGTGGTGGGGCCCTGCTCTCCTGGAGGTGGCTGAACACCTGCCAGCCCATGGGAAACAGTGAATTAATTCCTTGCTGTGCTTTGCTTGTGTGTGGCTTTTGCTTTCTCTATTAAATTGCTTTTATCTCAACTCACAAGTTTTCCAGGTTTTATCCTTCCAATTCTCTCCCCAGTCCTGCTGGTGGGGGTTGAGCACGTGGCTGCCTGGAGATTAATTTTCAGCTGGGCTGAAACCATGACAAATGGGCATTTCTGTGGCATGGTCTTCTTATGTTTCTCTGGCTGTTAGATCATGAAGCTTCTTTCCTTTTTCTTTTTGCCAAAAGATGCTATTGGAGACAGTCAGCCCCTTGCTGGGCTGAGTATTTTCCGGAGCAGCAGGAGTGCTTTTCATCTGAAACAAGAATTGATATCTTTAGCCTGACTGGGACCTCCTGATCATTGTTTGGTGATGGCACAGCTCCCCAGAAAGAGCATGCCCACACTTCACAAAGACTGCATGGCCTGTCTGAAATTATATTTTCTTGTATAACCTGCCTGCATGAGAGGAGTAAGTGGGCTTCCACCCCACTCCAGCTTTCAGATTTATCTGGGTGCTTTGGCTGCATACTTTAAGTAAAGTGAACATGTAGAAGAAAGTGGTTGTGATGCAGAGTTGGGCATGCATGTGGTCAGGAGGTGCTGCTTTGCATAAAAAGTGTTGGCTAACATGAGAATTTTAGGATGCAGGAGCCCCAGCTGGATGTAGAGGTTGTGTTGTAAAGGATCTGGAAGCTTCCTGTGGCATTTGGGGTGGGGAAAACCCACCAGCCAAAGTGCTTTAGGGAGTGCAACCCCTGTGTGTGGTCAGGAATGGTCTTTTTGAGAGTGAGAGCTGCAATAATGTGACTGTGGGAACCTTCCTAAAACGGGGCAGCTCCCAACAGTGAGCAGTGGTTAAACACCTGTGAGGGAAAAAAAATTACTCTGTCAGGAACAGTTTGAATTGTGTAGCCTTGGGGTTTATTTATGGCACATTTTGTACTACAGAAGTTGGTACAAACTCAAAGCTTGTTAATTAAATAATGCCCCTCCTATTGGCTGAATGAGACTGGTGGTTGCAAAGTAATTTTTCTGTAAGATGCCTGAATAAGGCTATGTCATAAAGCATGTATTTGAACAGCCTAAATGCATTTTTCAGGCCAGCTTTTAGGTTTGGAGTGTCTGACTTAAGCTGCTGAATGCTTACACAGTATTGATTTTAGCACATATATTTATGCATTTTGCCTTTCAAATTGAGCTGAGATTTTGGTCATCCTGACTGATAAACACAAGTTTCCTGGGAATAACTGTCAAAAATAGCTATTCTCGATAATCACTTTTAAGAGTTTTATCAGGAATTTGCTCAGTGCCTCGCTGCAGAGTGACTTAGACTCTTAAGATCTGACCAGAATACTAATTTGGACTTGAATATCAAAGCACAGAAAGGACAATAAATTCAGATTACTTAGGGTTCTTTTTTTTTTTTTTCTGTATTTCCATAGCTGTAGAAATGTTGGGTTTTTTGTGTGCCAGTTGTAAGAACAGACTCTTGGCTCCTCCATCTGGTTACTAACTACTATAGTGAAATGTCTTACTAAAAGCTGCTCAAAAGGCAAAATGGGCAAGTTGGGCAGTTTGTTGTGTGTTTCCTTTAATTTTTTTCTACCCTGATTGTCTTTATACTTAACACGGAGCTGTGTCTAATACATTTCATACATTTTTCATGAGGAATATACTTTGAAATAATGTAATTATCTGACTATATATATATCATCTTGCCAGTCTCTTTTATCATCCAGGAAATACTCAGGTTTTATTCAACACCATATCAAGAGGAGATGCACTAATTTTTGAAGACTTAGTAATGAAAGCAGTGGGATAAGCTGACACTGTTTATTATCTTGTGAAGATATTCAAAACCATCTTATATAATCATAAAACAGCCCTCCCAAGAGCACTCTTGAGAGATTAATATGGATGTTATGGTGCCTCGGGATAATAATATGCATTTTCAGTAACCGTCTTTGGAAGACTTCCTGTTAACAAGACAAAAATACTTTTTTTTCTTTACTTCATGTTTAAATAATATGAGAGGCATGAATACAGACTGGCATAAATAAATAATGTTCATATTTAGGCCATTACTATGCAACTGAATGCCCACATGGTGCTGGACCCCCTTAAGAAGAATTCCTGCAGGCTCTTCTCCAATCCACCATCATCCTTTGTCTTTCTCTGTGATTTTTGTAGGTTTATCAAATCTCTTGGGTCTTATTACTCAACATGCAGGTGCAAACATGCAGTAAACATTCCAGCTGCATATACTTAATCATAACTTACAGTGCTAGACAACTGCTTTGCAAACAAAAAAAAAAAAAACAAAAAACTGAAAACACTCCCCCCCAACCCCCCCAAAAAGAAATGGCTCATAAAATTTTCCAGTTTGTGAAAACAATGTAAAGACTTGAAGGACAGGTTATTAATATTCTGTGCTCAGCTTAGTATGAGGCATTGATTTAATAAGCTTCAGTATATAATTAAAACTTGGAAGTTCAGAGGTAGTGGCAAGATCTGCTGTCTGCAAAACTACAGTAAAAATAATAATTACGTTTAACTAGTTTGGAATGACAGCTTTTCTAGCCTAGAAATAGGATCAGTGAAAAATGTTTCTGTGCCAAAGGTGCTGCTGTAACAGAGTCACAATGGTCTCCAGTGCTCCACAAGTGCTCCATGTCCCCAACACCAGCACAGACCTTTGTTCCTTTTTGTGTGGCCTGAGCTGCCCACTGAACTCATCCCCCACAAAACTGAAGATTCATGTGTGAAGTGTGGTGGCAGAACACGTATTGTGACTTATTGACCTGACCTGTCACCTTCTGACATTCAAATATCTTAATAAAATATATTTTTAAAACTGTTATTCAGTTTTATCTGTAAGAACTCAGGCTTTATTAAAAAAAAAAAAGAAAAAAGTGTTCTATGGCAGGTGGTACCTCTCATATTTTAGGATCATATGCTTTATTAATAATTTGTTAATTGGATGGCTGAGGGCCTGCTGTTTCATAGAATAAGTTCCAGTGGATTTACTTGTACTCTTTGAATTATTTTGTTCTCAAAAGAGACTTTCTGGATGCATATAGCTTTAACCTAGACAGTTCAATTTTCACAGTGTTTTTAAGGAGGAAGCACAAATCAGGCCATTAAACCAATGAAGCTCATGAGAAATGTAGTTCACAAAAGAGTCATTGGACTGGAAATAAAGACTTTTTTAGTGTTCAAGTAAACAAAGCTTCTCCTCATATGTTTTCAATTTTTCTTTTTGTTTTTTTTTAACTAAGGAGCCCAAATACTGAACCTAAAATCTCCAGGGAAGGCTTTTCTCAGCTGCTGCAGCTGGTTGCTCTCTTTTTTTGGCAGGCCAGGTGATGTGTGAGGGTGGGATACTCAGAAATGTTGCACACACTGAGAACCTGACAAGGATCAGGACTCCTGGTGGGTTTTCAGACCCTGCAGCTGTGTGTTGGACACATTTCATGTCCTTTTCTAACAAGCACAACTGCTGTGCTCCTTGAAGCCACTCTGCCAAGAAGCCTTTAGCACATGCAAGCAGCACCCTTGTTTTTATTCAGGCTCAAAGCAAGCTCCTGCTAACATTCTTTTTAATAATATTAAAAAGTAATTCTTTTTAATAGCAACTGCTTCACGTCCTTCAGGGTTGTGACAGCCCATGGTTTGAGTTTCTAGTTCTTTGGGCATGTTTTTTGGAAAGACAGTCATTTACCACTTCAAAGTATCTTTGGATAAACTTTCATAAACCACCTGTCATCCTCATCTTGTAAGTGGTATTTCCCCCTCACTGGGACATTCTACCTCACTTTGTGCTTTCAGTCAACTATTTTTTTATTTCTGGACTCTGTTTTCACCTTGAAGAGTCGATTTCAGTCAGTTCTTTTTTATTTATTTTTTTTTAATGAATATTCATGTTAATGTGCAAAAATGTAAGAGAATCTGGTCCATGGCAGATGCCCCACGGTGTTTAAACAGAATCTTTTTGAAAAAAGGAAGAGCAATTTATCTCAAAAGTTTTATGTAGGTGTCTGGTCTGAGACACAGTTTTTGGGAGTGCTTTTTTTTGGGGATCTGCTTGACATTTCATTCAGCTTGTGCTTTTTTCCTCTTTTCTTCTCCCCTTTACTGTTTCTGGAATACACCCAAAACTCCACGTCCACTGCCTGGCCCCAGAATTTGAGTTCACTGGCCTGATCTCAGCTGGGTGCTGTTCCTCTCCTGTCACTGAACCATATAAATAAATGAGTATATGGGGTTAAAGTGCAACATCAACTATGCAAATCATTGAAGAAACATTCACCCTTGGAAAAATTATTTATATGAAGAAACAATATCAAAACACCATAACTGGGTTTCTAACACCATTATGTTTTATACCTAAATAACACAAGATATGACACGTGAAAGAAACACAAAGTCCCTGCCTCCTCTCCAGCTCCAAATCCCCTTCCTCCCAAGTCCAGAAGTTCTTTCAGATTTCTTTACTACCCAGCCTGGGAAAATAACATCTTTAGCAGCTCTTCTTCCTTTTTTCCTGCTCATCTTGCCTTTTTGCTTCCTTTGAGAGTGGAATTCAGAGGAATCCCTGTCTTTTTATAACTTTTCCCTGCTGAAGGTGATATTGTTCCTATTCATTTTAAAGCCCAGCTGGGAGACTTGATTCTTAATAAACATCCTACTCAAATTATCATTTGTTAGGACCTTATTGGAATGGATGATGAACAAGCAGAAAAAATTATTTCATTTTAATGGATCTTACCATCTTAATATTGAACATACAGAAATAAGATACAGACCTAAAATATTTTATAGTCAAAGCTCAAAACAACTATATAGAGAGATATGAATATATACAAGTGATGTATGACCCACAGTACTGATACTGACATATTTAATCATTGAATCAGTGAAATTACATTTCGTGTAATTTTGACTTTAATTTCTAGTATTTTTCTGTGTTTTTATTTTCTGTGATTGAAATATTAAACTACTTAATTTATATTTAATGTTTTAGAGCTACAATTTGAAAGAAGTTCAAAGTCTTTACCTATGTCCTCTCTGCAATATGAATAAGTGAACTGACTTTGGAGTTGTAATCTGAAAATAATTTTGTGAGTTCTTTGTGGAAAATTCATTATTTAGAAATTATATATCCCTGGTGTTTCCATGGAAACACTTTCACCTTATGCTAATGAAGTACAACTTATGGGAAAATAAAATCTTTTAACATGGAGGAGTATTAGAAAAAAAAATTTTTGCAGATTGGAAAATTTTAATGCAGATAAACCTCCAGTCTCTCAAAACAGCTGTCAGTCCAGATCCAGAAGTGGGTCAGGTTCATCCTGCTCAATGCTGAACGTGAATGTGGGTTCAATTCCAGAAGCTGGATGGATTACCACAAGGGTAAACAAAATTTGCTGTTTACTGGCAATGATGTCTCAAAAGGGTTTTTTTTTAATCTCTGTCTAGGCATCTGGGCCTAGCAAGCACTCTCTGTGCACGTTTCCTACTTCAAATAATGCCATTTGGGGTTTTTGCCCTATATGACACAATGTAGATACCATTTATCCACTGTGATAATTTTATTCTTCCCAGCACTGCAAAGGAGGAGGTAAAAGCTGGTAGGACTACGATTGTAATAAAGAGATGTTGGGCTTATCCCCAGTCTTGCCAAAGCAATAAAGCTCTGATCCGTTTTCTTGAAATGGAGGACAAAATTCCTTCTGCCATTGCACCACCTCTTTCAGGATCTGTGGGTCCTTTTTGGTCCAGACCCACGGAAGGGTGAGCGTGGGGTGGCTCTGAAAGGGGATGCCTGGTGGGCAGTCAGCAGGGAGCAGAAAAAGCAATATCCCACTGTTCTTTCCTCACTTTCTTCACCTGTGCTCCCAAGCAGAAATTGTTTTTATTTTGGCAAATCCTTCCTCTTATCACAACACAAAAAACCCCACATTGATCAGAAAATATCAAAGAATGTTGTTTTCTTAATCCGTTTTTGTAGACATGCTGTCTCTGGCTCTCTAATTAGAGTAAAAACTTACTCAGACTTTATTAACCTAATTTTTGTTCATGTGACCGGTGTTGTCAGGCTTGAGCCCTTTGCAGTCACATAGGTAAGAAGCAAATATGATCTCTAGCTTATTTAACTATTGCTGAATTGCACTGTTCTTTTTGGTTACAGAGGGGACAAGGAGATTTTCCCCGAGAGTATGAAACAAACAGCCACCCGTAGCCTCAGAAAGTTGCCTTTGTTGATAAATGTATCGAGCCAGAAATTTTCTGCCAATTCAGCCTCCTGCTGCCACCCACAGCCAGCTGTGTTTAGGAGTTTTTCAGCTCACAATAGTCAGAAAGGAGGTGAAGGAGGTTTTTTGTGTTAGGAACACAAAGTCTGGAGAAAAATCAAAGTGGTAATGGATTCAGAAGACATACCCAAATTTTAAAAATATATAAAAACTCTCAAAGCATTGGTTTATGGTGTCTGGGTTTTTCGCAGGTTTAGAGTAGCAGCAGCAGTTGTCTTTCTCCTGATCTTCTCTATTTATGTGCTGTAGTTTGATTGCAGAGTATTTAGGCTGAGAGCTTCAATCACGGGAAAACAGAGTTTGGTGATTGCTTGGGGTCTTGGATAAAGCAGCTGCTGGAAGAGGAGGAGCTACAAATTTTGGGAGAAAGTCAGTCACGGCCATGGAGAGGGGGACACAACCAGGATCCAAGGGCTGAGTGAGGCAGTGCTGCTTTTTGCAGTGCTGATGCTTTAGAAGTCTGAATTTCATCTGATCTGTCTCCGTGCTCAAATGTTTGGGGGAAGAGTTTCCAGTGGCTTGTCACAGGGAGATGAGGCCAGAGGGGAATTTTAGAAGGGTGTCCTTAGATTTCAGAGACCCACATGGGTGCATCATTCCAACCTCCATGTCCTGGAAATACGCTGGGCTATAGTTTGGTTTCAGGGGACATGGGAATGGAATAAACATTCACTTCCACCTCTTCTGCCCATCAATGCACCCCGTAGTGCTCGTGACATTTGGAGTTATGCATTTCCCTCAGCTCCAGCTACTCACCTGCCCAAACAAAGAATTAATGTGACACCAACACAACGGAATTGTGCAGGAAAATAAATTAATGTCCCTCAAGCACTAATTTATTTATTGGTGCTACAGAGTTTCTAGTCATGTACAGAGCTTAAACTAATTTATTCTATCCCCTTTTTTATATCTAGCATTTCATGACAAAGACCACACTTTATTGCCAGCATTGTAATACAAGAACTAATAAATATGCAAAGTGATCTGCTATTGCTCAGAGTCATGAGTAATGAACATCTTGTATATCACACTGTGATGCCTGTTCTTGTTTATCTGTCTTTGGCTGCTGTACTACTGAGATTATTTTCTGTTATCCTTGTTTGTAACTTATATTTTTGCCTTCTTTTAGGAGTTCTTTCCTGTAAGAACTGCCGAGAATGTCTCTCTATCTTAATACAAGTAGCAGTGCATTAAATCTCCTCATTATTTTAAGATGTTTTGTATAAATGTTTAGTAGCAAAGTGTATCTCATGCATTAGTGGAGAGCACGTTTTTTGATAGAACAGCATGTTCAAAGCTGGACAGAAATAAAAACCTAAAAAAACCTGGCAAGAGATGGCTGAAGATTGACTTGAGAGGCATCAAGATTTTTCCCCAACTATTTTTCTAGCTCCTGTCCAGTTGTAATCAGGTGGAAAAATGTCTGTTACTTCTTGAGCTGATTCTTATAAAAACTAGTAAATAACAAACACCTCTTCAAAGAAAAATTTTGAATGTTCTCCATTGATCCTGAAAGCCTGATTTTCAGAGCTGAAAATCTCTTATTAATAAAAATTCTTTTTATGCAGCACAAGGTATTTTCTCAACATTATTTGAATTTCTTTACCACCTTACTTGAACAATTTTTCCACAATGTATAAGAGGCTGCATAGTGTTCTCAAGTACTTTGTCAGTTTGGGTTTTTTTTCTTAACTGACAAAATAATATTTAGAGTGAAGGCTTGAGACCATGCAGACTGTTCAGTCTGTGCAGTCTGTGTTGTCCAGGGACTGACTTCAAACAAGAAATTTCACTTTCAGTTTGTCATATGTATAATCCGCTTTTTTTCTGGATCCTTTTATACTTTCTTACTCCTTTCCCCTATTTCTATGTATCTGAAAGCTGTCTTTGGTGTGATGGCTCTTTAAATGCTTAGTAAATTTGGTAAACAGAGAATCTGTGAATAATTTCTTGGCTTTTCAAAGCCTCTAAGACACTTAAAAAGAGATCTTTTTATTTAACACTACAACTGTGCAAACTGAAAGATAATATTGGCTTTGCAGTAAACAGGAGAGTTGCTCAGGTATATGTAATACCTTCCTTACCTTAGAAACCCAAGTGGGTCAGCAAAATATTATCTTTGAAAGGATTCTCTTATGACTCCAGGCTGCTGGAGACTTTGGGTACTGGGAAACGAATGTCTGGACTCCAGCAGGGGTGGCAGAATTTGGGAGTGACTGGCTGTAAGGGGAGAGAGAACACAAGCAGGTGGCCTCAGGAGGCATTCCTGTATTATTTTGAATTTCCTTTTTTTTTTAAATTTTACATAACAGAGTTGGAAGCCAGGAACAGGAATTTTTGCCTGAAGGTCTCAACAGCTTCTTTCCTAACCAGTTGAAGTTTATCCAGTTTTCATCTGTGTGGATAATGTCATCTTTAATAGTCAGGAATTTAAGCCTTACCTCTGGAGGAGGTTTGATGCCAAAATTCCTGGGGGATGGGGAGGAAGGCAGTGTGAGGATATTTAACAGTGAGAGGTGGCCTCAGTTAGAGGGTGCCCAGCCATGGGTGAGCTGTGCTGCTGGCAGGAGGTGCCTGCTGAGCTTTTCCTCTCTGAAATGCTCTGAGTTTCCAGGAGCTGCACGGGAGGAAGGAGGAGCAGAGGGGCCTCCACAGAGATGGCACAGACAGGCCAACGTGGGCTCACCTCTTCTTCTCCTGAAACCTCTGCCAGAGGCTTTCGACAAGAAGAGGCTTTAGACTTTAGACTTTTAGACTGCCAGAGGCTTTAGACAAGAAGAGAAATTCTTTTTGGTATTAGTGGCATAAAAAGCCCCATGTCCGGAGGCCCAGATTTGGAGTAGGAAGCCAGAGGCTGTGGAAACTCCATCCTTGGAGAGATTCCAATCCTTGGTGCAGCCATGAGCAGCCTGATTTAACCTTGATGGTGGCTCTGCTTTGAGCAAATGCTGGATCAGAGAGCTGCTGGACGCCCCTTCCAGCTGATGTTATTTTGTGGAGTTGTGGCTTGGCAATTTCTGACTGCCAGCAGCCGGTCTGTCACTGATTCCCTAAGGCCTTTTTTTCCTTCCAGAGGAAAAAGACTTTTGAATCTGCTCCAGTCAGATGTCCAGCCCTTCCCAAGAAAATTGCCAGTGTTTGGTCACTTTGCAGTCTTGCTTTTCTTTCCTTGAGTTTTTTTCTCTATGGAGAATCTGAAATTCCCTTCTCTGGGTGTTTTGCTCTTTTGTCCAGCATACAGGATCTCTACAGTTCTGCCCAAGATATCTCTTGCTGACTGCTGAGTTGAGCCCACTTTGTTCTATCGATCACTTTTCTGGGATAATCCTGAAGCTGGGCCTGTGTGGATCTCTCACACCACGTGCATGTGGTTTGAGACCTTCTGTAAGTAGAAAACAAGTGTCTGTAGGAATGCAAAAAATAAGAGATGGTCCCAAATTTTTTGAATGTCCTGGAAGTTGAAAATAAAATTAGTCGTCTTTTGTTAAAAAGGAATTTCTGAAACAAGATGATAGTGAGTCTTCATTAGAAAGAAAACAATACATAGAAACTAAAAACCATATGAAAGTGTAAATAAAGCAGGATCACTGAAAACATGTGGTATTTGCCACGAAACAGCAGCAGAGTTCAGAGGTGAAGCTGCAGTTACTGAGTGTGCTATATAACACAGTCTTTTAAGTGGTTTCAATGCAAAGGAATAGTAAGGAACAAAGGTGACACCACTTAAAAAAAAAATTCACATGGCATCTAAGTAAATTTGCTCTTCATACACAGGCAAATTAGTGTTAGGGGAAAACAACAACAACCAAACCAAACTCAAACAAATAAAAAGCAAAAAAGACAAAAAAAACACCCCCCAACCAACCGACTAACAAAAAAAAACCCCAAACAATCAAACCTTAACAAAAACAAAAGCCCTCCAAAAATCCCACCCCAGAAAAAATGTGAAAACTTATGGATGCATTGTTAGGCATAAAGAGGAAGAGCTAGTATGTCAATTGTGAAAGAAGCCTTGTGTTGCAAATCTATTACTTTGGTGAAGAATGTTACTAAGATTCAGTTGATTTATATTTGCACACTCAATTTTTATGTCTGTATCTATCTTCAAAAAGCATTTAACTCATGTTTCTTATTGAATACCCTTTTAGAACCCAAAATTTACCACGGGATAAAGGAGAAAGTCCTTTCCTGGATTAGCAGCTATTTAATGGATAGAACATCAGTGGAGGGAAGGTATCAAAGACACCACACAGGGATCCTGTGCTGTTCTGCACGTCTGTTGGTGTCCTGGGAAAAAGATGAAAAGTGAGGTGGCAAAACCTGCTGAGGAGGGGAAAATATTCAGCATAGTCAAATGAGGATCCAGCTGTGAAAGAGGAGTCTTACACTGGTGACTGGGCAGTAAAATAACACAGGAAATTCAGTGTTGATTAAAGCCATTTGAGGTTTCAGGGGAAAATAACCCTAAATATACATACACAGCAAACATCTCTAAATTAGCTCTGACTATTACAGGAAGGAGTCTGGGAGCGATTTCAGCTCGTGCTCAGAAAACATCACCACAGTGCTCAATTGTGATCGAAAAAGCAAAGTCAGGTGGTAGAAAGCACTAGGAAAGGAGTAAGGAAGTCAGCAGGAAACATGGTTATAACATGGTTATTCAAATTCACAGTGCACCTGCACCTTGAACAATGTGTGCAACTTCGCAGTCGCTCCCTTTTGGGTTTCAGAGGAAATGAAAAGCAATAAAGAGTGACAGCGAGGGTGATGGGGAGCTTCTGCCTAAGGAGAGACTAAATAGATTAGAACCCTTTCCCTGAAAAATATGTCAGAAGGCAGACATGATATAGGGAATGTCATACAGGAGATGGGTAGGGAATACTATTCAGTTTCTCAGAACACAGTTACAAGGGAATAGCAAATAAAACACTCAAATATCAAGTTGAAAACAAAGGCAAAGAATAATATTTTTTCCACACAACTCCCACTGCATGTCTAGGGGATGCTGTGGGTGCCAGTGGCTTAGTGGGGTTCAAAGAGCTGTAAAATATGGAAGTGGAAGGAAAATCCTGGTAGGCTGCTGTAAAGAGTAGGCACTGCTGCTGGTTTCCATGTTGAGGGGTGTGGGAGGGTGTTTCACTGCCTCTACCCATTGTCCATGCAAAGATTGGGAAAGAGAACTGTTCTTATTCTCTGTTGAAAACGGGTTCTGGGTTTATTCAGTCTGTTGGGGATCACACATTGCTACTACAGGAAGAACTTCTCTATTATCATAGATCTACCACCAAGTTTACGTTGAGTCAAAGCAACCTTTGCACTGATTTCAAAGTGTTCTGCATTGTAGCAACAGGTGGAGTCTCAGTTCTCTTACAGATATTGTCAAAACGTATGGGTTTCATGAGGGGCAGGATTTCACATAGGTTCCTAGTATTTCTAAAGAATAAGAGGTGTATTTTGATTAAAGCAGCTGAGTGTGAACCATGAGGTTTTATGTGTTGGGGATAATAGATTGCATATTTGAAAGAAAATGGAAATGTGTTTTTTGGAAGCTGAGATCACTGCAGATGCATTCTTCAGGATTTCTTTCATCCAGTGTCAAGAACATTGTTTGTCAAGAACATCCTCATTAGTTAATGCTCTCTTAAACAACTTAAGTCTCTGACTGAGCATATGTAGAACAGCAGTTCTTGACTCAAAAGTCTGTAAATCCATCTTTTTCAGCTGATTTCAAATGGACAACTTCTAAAAGCCGATGGGAAAAAAAATCATGGACCAAAGAGTGGTTAGTACTCATTTATACTATTATTATATATTATATATTTATAGTACTCATAATGCATATATTATATGCTATAAATATAGTTTGACTTATTTAGACTCTGCTCCTCTCCAGGCCTAATTATGGCCTTCATGTACGCAGGCAAATAACTGGGACTCCTGGGCTACCATCTCTTGTGCATTAGCTGGAGGAGATAGAGGAGGACACAGGATTATTGACATTTTTCTTAAGGCCTGCAGACAGCTTGGAAAGCTCATTGTGAATTCTGCTCCCTTTGGGTCATGGAGCTGCCCTTGCTGTGCTCCTGTCGGGCACTGGAAACATTTCAGAGGTGGCTTTGTTTTGTTCTCAGGAGCAGGAAATGTCTCAAGTTGTAATCACGCCTCACACCTAAGGAGGGTGAGCCATGTTTGTCTAAGTTGTGAAACTGATCTGTTTGGGCAAATTAACAAATCTTAGTTTTTAATTAAGCGTATTAAAGCCACTTTGACTCTAAATAGTTTATCTGGGCTAGAAGCCATCTTCTCTTACAGAGTTGACAGGAACAATCCCGGATAGTAACACAAAAGAAAGATCATTTACCAGATTTCATTTGGTTTCAATAATATCTTAAAATATTTGCTTTATAGAGATAAGTGTACATGTTTAGTGTAATTAACATAGTTGCAACAAGCTAAACCATTCATTTATGCTGCACCAAAACAGATAATGGAACTTCAAGAAAACACAATACCTGTATTTTTTCTGTGGTGTGTGTAGCTTCTACAGTTCTAGATAAATTTGTCATCCAAGTAAGGCAGCTGTAATCAAAGGTTTAATCAAAGTTAGAATGCCACATTGAACTGGATCATAAAGACCTAACTTCCACTTATCCCTTACAAGGAAAACCCAAAGACTTTACAGAACTGCTAAAGAGATTTGTAAAAATGGCTTTGGATACTTAAGTGTTGTTTTCAAGTGGTTTTTTTCCCCCCTTCACTTTTCTATTATATAAGAAAATTCAAACTACAATTATTACAAGGCATACTTCCTAATGTTAGGTAACTGATTAAACAAACAATGTGGATCAAAGGAAATTCAATAATTATGCATCTAAGTCTGCATCTAAGTTTTAAAACCCGCATGTTTTAAAGTGATGAATTATTCACCACTCAAGATGAAATGGGGAATATTCCAACTTGTGCTTTTGAAGTGTCATGGTATTAATCTAGGCCACTTTCTGCACATCCATACTCTTTTTCATCTCTGGAGATCTCTGCAAGATGGTGGGTTCATGTCACTAAATATCTGCTGGCAGAGAGTCAAGAAGCAAGTATTTTAAAACTTGCAGTTTATTACTATTGTGATTCAATTAATATTCAGGATTCCTAAGGGAGCTGTAAATTGTGTGATCTTTTTTCTTTTTCCACATTTTGTGACTTCCGTAGGTTTTTTGTTTTCTCCCCTCCAGTTATTTTATTTATGCATGTTTGTTAGATGATTTTTTAATTACTTGTCCTTATCCTCAGCTATTAATTTTAACCTTTGCTTCCCTGCCCCCATTCTCCACCATCCTAGTCAGGCAGCTTCATTGTAATTCTGTTATTTAGAACATGCATAATTCATCAGCCGGGTCCAAGCTAAAGACTGAACACTTAGAAAAAATAATTGAGAAAAATCAGTTCCAGATGCAACTTTTTCAGTCGGTCCCTATTTTTGTAAGATTAAAATAAAAAAAGAAAGAAAAAAAGCTTGATTCCTGTGCTACAATTTGTGTCTACATTCAAACTTTGATGGTCCTTTTTTTCAAGAACGAGTTATGCTTTCATTCAAAGCATTTTCAAGGATACCCTTCGGGGTTTTGCTAGGCTTGTCTCTCACCAGGCAAGTGCAATATTCAAAATAGCATAATGTCATTTAAATGGGAGCATCTCGTTGTGCCTTTGCCATAAGAAAATCCATGAGTGACCTGTGGGCCTGCTGAATTTCAAAGGGTGAAGAATATGGGGCAGGAGGCTGGTGTTGATGATCCCACTGATGTGGGCAGGGTAAGATGGGCTTTGGGCTGTATTTTGAGTGGGTGTGACCTCCCACTCAAACTGAGATCTGATCTGACCCCAGTTCCCAGCTCCTCTGGCTCATGTCAGCCCTTTGACAAGCCTCTTCCTTCATGCCAGCACAAACTCCTCCTTCCTGCCCTAGAATCATCTGTATCCCAAAATTCATCCCAGCTTTTTCCTCTTTCTCAGAGCTCTTCTCCCCACAAGGTCAGCCTTCCTCAGATCCTTCTCCTTGGAGCCTTTACCCCTAGCCCATGAATATACTCAATTAGACATCTTTAACTGGATTTTCACATATTGACAATACCAAATAGTGGATTTATTTTTTCTTTTTAAAAGGAAGACATAGACTAGATAATGGGGTACAACTGTGCTATGTTGGAAAAGGAGGCTACAGGAAGAGTGCTTTAATTGTCTGGCCTTCCCATCTGGACCCCCTACCCCACTATGAGATCTGGATTTTTCATCACCAACCTCTCCCTTGCTTCTTTCTGGTGCTGTGTTGGAGATAAAGCCTTCGGAGTTCCTTGATTTTTGCACAAGAATTGCACATACTTTAGTGATAGTATCTCATCCATAAACATTGCAGTGTGATGTTGTGATATGCTAATGACCTGCCTGCACTAATTGCTGGTGTGACCATTCAAAGAAAGTAGAGTACACTGAGCTCAGCAGCTCCTTACAATATAAGAAGGAAAGGAACCTGCTGTACCACTCATCTACATCAAGAGTAAAATAAGAGCTTCAGATCTGCTTACAATTAATGAGCTTTGTATAAAGGAACACTTCACAATTCAGATGCTTCCTGTGTACTTGTAAAAATGAAATGACCCTTTAATAATTCTCAGCCAAAATACTTATTAATGTCTTTCCTTCAAATTCTTCATAGAAGTCTCATACATATTTCAATAATAGGATTTAATTTTCTGGCTAATAGAAATCATCTTAATAATTCTGTACATGAAGAAGTGTTCTTGAGTGAGTCTGCTTGCTTGTTCTGAATATTTCTGTACAACCCAGAAAGTTTTTTTCCAGATGAAGCGTGTATCACTTCTTCTCAGGGTAGTGGACTAAATTCTGTTTCCACAATAAATTCTGTTTCCACAATAAATTCTGTTTCCACAATGCAGGTCCAACTACTACAAACTGTGACTGGCCTGAGAAGCACATGGAGATGCTGAAAGTGTTCCTTGCCAATCCCTTCCTATGAGTTTGATGAAAAGAACAAAGAAAGACCCCATGGAGGAGAAACACCTCCTCCCTTGCCAAAGGCACAGTCATATAAAATAGCTTTAAGGAGAGAGAATAACTGCTAGGTGCTAAATGAGTTCAGCACTGACACTCCTTGGTACACAGCACACACTTTTGTCAGGAGACACACAAGATAAAGCCAGCCAAAAGCACATATCATTGACTGCCTGAGCTTTGCCAGCTGCAGAAAAAGCTGCAAAGATGACTAGAAGGGCCCATTCTTGCTTCCAGGGCAGTAGGTGAAAGCTGAGTTACCTGGCTATCAAAGACAAGCTCACCAGATCTCTGATTACTTCAATCTTTTTTTCAATTGTACTGTGTTAATTACTTCTATGATAAGCATTTCATTTTTCTGAAGAAATATGCCAAATGTCTTGAGAGAATTGCAAAGAGCTCCTAGCTCCAAAGATGATCAAGGCAACTTTGATGAGAAGAGGAAAATTTTCTTCTTGAATGCATCAGAATTGAAGCACCTGAACTGTAGGTAGTTTGCCTGGACAGAAAGAAGGGTTCAGTTTTAGGGTTTGCAATGGCACAGGCCAGGCAGTGCTGGAACAATCTGTGTGGGCTGTGGGGGAGTGAGCACAAAGGTGGGTTACGCCGTCATAACAAAATATTTGCTGGAGTTGTTATGCCAGTTTATGTCAGATTACTTGGACAGTCAAATTAAAAAATTTTGTTTTGTCAAATGTTCCAGTTCCTGTCTATGCACGTAGAGTTCAGGGTTACCTGGATTTGTAGGTTTGCTACAAATTGGACTTATCTGTATTTCTGTGCCAAATTATCTCATAACATTCAGCTACTTCCTTGTGTGGGATGACTCATTTCGTGAATGTAATAGTTTATGACTACATGTATTTTTTTACTGCAAGCCAGTCAACAGAATAATCCAAATCTATGCAAAACAATTGAAGGTTAAGAGGTCTAGTCATTAGAGAGGATCTGTGGGTTTCTGCTGTACAAAGAATAAGGACACAAATCTGCTTTACACCTCATGGTCTACCTGTCTGAGCTTTTGACAGGGACAGATGCTTTTCTTGCTGTATGAAATTCTTAGAGATGACTTTAAAATATAGTGTATACAGCTGCTAGGGCCTGGGTGGAATAATGGCTCAAAAGAGAGCAGCTTTTAGGAATACAAAAGGAAATGTGTCTTTCTCTGAGCACTGCCTTTCTCTTGGATTGCACATGTTAAGAAATCTCTGCTTTATGTGAATTGTAGATATTTATAAGTCAAATCAGGGGTTTTCCATGGGGGGAAAAAAAGGAGTGATTTTCAAATCATATACCTTCTCTGCTTCTGCTTGACTCTAAGTTAAATTAAATATCTTCCTACTCACCTTTACTTAGGACAGTATTCTCATTTGAAATCATGCCAGCAATATAAATACAGGCATGCAAATTGGTTATACAATTTTCCTTTACTTTTTGACTCACTTTTTTTGCTAATAAAATAGTCATTACTACTGTGCCACATGGAGTGTCAGGTGCATTTTCCTGTCATTAATTTCTTGTATTTTTTCCTATCAAGATATGGTTGTGCAGAACTCAAAAGCCGTTTCAGATTTGGAAATAATATTTTGAGTCCTTATGGATCTTTTCACCTGAAGATAAAGTAATTAAAAAATGTGAATGCTTTCAAGCTCCAAAGCTTCTTCTAAGTGACATAGGTGTCAATGTGCTTAAATGTGAAACAGAAATCCAAGACTCTTGAATAACCTTCCTGAGGTACAAGAAAATCTGTAACAGAGCTAGGAATAAATATTGATGATAATTCTTGAATCACCTTGTTTGGGGGGTATGTACAACCTACCTTTCATTTTCCTTTTCTTTTTTTCCCTATTGTCATATATGAGTTATTTCTAGCACAGAATGCATTTGCATTTTCTGATTCTCCTATTGTACATAATTTGGTTACTTTCAGCTGAGTGGATCTGGGCAATTCTTCTGTACTTTAGGAGAAAACACCACCTAAACAAATAGTAGAAAAAAGACCTTGGCTAAAGTGAGAGATAAATAACTTCTGTAATAGCAATAGGCTGTATAACTTTTGATTTTTAACAGCAAAATGGAGTTAAGGCTGCTATACCAGGAGAGTGGAGATGCCTCACCTAAGCAGTTAAGGCTTTCTGTGACATGGATCCATGCATGTGTGTGTGTGACAAAATCTGACTGAATACCTTCCCTTGTGCTCTTGCCCAGTTCTGGTCATTCCCCCTTCTTGGTGCCTGGAGAATATTTTGACCCTTTGATTGTTAAACTTTGTTCCTTATGGATGTGTCTATAGATCCATTAGGTGTGCCATGAGCATTCCCAGGTATTTAAGCTGACAGCCAGGGAATGCTGTACATCTGGGCTAGTAAATTAACCCATCCCTCCAAAAAGGAGCAGCTGTCTGCTGACTCCCTGCTGGAAAGGTCTGTGGTGTGTGTGAACTCCTCAGCCAGTCCCAGGAGCGGCTTTGGAGGCATAAAATGTGCTAAATGGTGTCTGGGACTGTTCTTGCATTGAACAAATGCTTTAGATGTTCCTGGGAATGCTTGAATTTCCTGGTGTAGACATAACCCATTGAGGAGTGAGGTGAAATGCAAACTGGGCAGCCTGAAGGATAGTTCAGTTTTCCTCAAAATGCACCTCATTGCTTGTTTTTGAACAAAGCAGCAAGAAGGGTGAAAAGCAACGTGATGTAGCTTTGGTAGATCCGAGGGGAAAATAAAGCCCTGGAAGCATATGTGCAGCACTGAACAAACCATAGAACATTCACAGCCTGTTGGTCCTCACAGACTGGGTTTCCCTAAAAATGCAATGACGACTCTTGCTCCTATTGAATTCCTATCAAACTTCAAATATTCACTAGTGAGATTTTATGCACAGTATGGCAGCAAGACCTTTTAGGAAGGTAAAATATCCAAAGCCCTTTGGCAGACGTCACTAATCTGAAATGTCACCATCCTGCCACGACTACAAAGAAAGATGAGTTGGGCCATCTGATAGTCTGTTCTGCCTTTTAGTTATGATTCTACAAATAATGCAGGTTTTCAAAGGTGTGCAGTGCTACACAGCAGGCTATTTTGGATGCAAAGCAATCTATTTCAGGTAGCTGTGAGCTCTGAAATAGGACTGAGAAGAATGAGACTTGTCAGGGAGGAGGTGATCTTCATCTGGCTGTTTGCCACATGGAGTCATGAGATGTGCTGCTGTGAACTCAGAATCACTCTTTTGTGCACAAAATCTATTTTAAATGATCATCAACTAGGAGAGCACTTGGGAAGCTTGTCCTCCTAGCAGATGCTAGATGGCCTCAGAAAGTCAGATTAGTCCCTATACCCATACAAAGTTATTTAATTGTGTACTCACAAAGTTTTCTCCCCCCTCAAAAAAGAGCTACTTCCTCATGCTTTACATAGTATGAGTGCTGATCCCTTAGGCAACTATTTTATTATTTCCTTTGTGTCCCTGCTTTGTAGTATCTGTAGCTCAAGCCCATTTATGAAGATAAAGAAATTGTTTTCCATATGGAAATCCTCAAAGTTTCTAGTGGCTTCTCTTCTCATGGAAATTTTTAATTTCCCTTGAAAGCAATGGAAAGCTGATGAAGAATCTTGATGAAAGTGTCCAGCAGCACAAGGGAAATCAACTCTGCTTCACAGGGAAGCCCAGTGCCTGACTGGCCTCCAGCTTGGGCCACCTGCATCCTGAAACACAAGAAACTTGGATGCCCTTGTGGAGTCCTTGACCAGGTCTTCCTAGTTTGGCAGCTGAGGTGGCAGACAAGTCGTGAGGAAAACAGCAAGTCATGGGCCTGTTAGATCTTGAACAAAAATGTACTTTGAATGATTAACAGCATTTTTATTTTTTTGAGAGAAAGACTCATCATTTGCTGGAAGTTGTCCTGCCACCTCTGACTAAAAAATACTGCACAAGCAAATTCAAGTACTTGATGTACACAGCTTTGAGGTTCGCCCATTTTGTGAAAGAAAAGACAGATTTGAACAATGTTGCTCACCATCTTGTATCTTTTGCTGTGGATAATGAATATTCAGCATGTTGTGTTTCCAGGAACTTTGCTAAAAATAGCACCGTATCCTTGTTCAAAAAAGTGATGAGCATAACTGTGAAGAAAGAGTTTGATGCTTTTCCTTCCTCTTCTTCTGTCTGGTTTGTTAACTCTTTCTATCATAACACTTCTGCTCAGCAGCAAACTGCCACCTCTTCAGGGGACAAACCAGAGAAGCATGAGGGCACAGACAGGAGGAGAAGTAAGGCTGGAGGGAGGGGAATTTCAGGTCTTGTTCCCTCTGCTCTCAGCTTAGTGGTGGGACAAGATATATCTGAGGTATCTTTGGCAATTTCCATCTAACCTGTTCATCAAACCTTCAGAAACATTGCTGCTCCACCAGTGCCTAACGTTATTTATATTTTTCATCATACATAATTGCCTGAAAATAATTGGTGAACAAATAACTAAATCTGTATAATTGCCTTTTAACACTTTTTATCCTCGCCTCAGCGAGTCCAGGGTTTACAAAATCCTCAGCCCTCTTGTGTCATTGCACTGGATTCTCTCCAGTTTGTCACCTCTTTTGGTAAATCACTGTGTGGGATTCAGTGTCCTGGGTCAGTGCTGCCCCACAGCAGCTTCCCTCAGCCAATTTACATTATCTGAAATTGTTCCATGGTCTCCTCTGCAGTGGGGGGTCCAGTGGCCCAGTACTAAACTGGGTTCAGTTTGTCACTTAAATAGAATTTCCCCATCCCAGATCCCCCCTCCTATACTACTCTGCCCAGGTTACATTCTGCAGTTCATATTTGCTATTACAAGGACAAAGTTTCATTACTGTCATTCTATTTAATTTTACCCTGTTGGCACTTTCTACTGATTTATCAGCAATTGCCAGTTCTTCTGATTTCTGTGTATTTACTTAGATTTTTATTTTCCAGAGGGATTCTACCAACAGTCCCCAGAGTCTCCCTAAACCTACTTTGGGAGCTCATTACCCTTATTATGTAATTAGCTCTTTTTTTGAGTTCAGAACTGTGCACTCAACTATTTTTTCCTCCCTTGCACTCCAGTTCCATCTTCAGATTCCCATTCGGTTACTTTTTATTTTTCATGATCAAATATAAAATCAGATAATTGTAACATTGTCATTTCATTTGACTTCTGAAACAGAGAGGAGCTCTCAGCATCTTCCAATTCACTGGAGATGCCCAAAGGGCTTTCTAAGATAAGAATGGCCCAAGTTCAAGATTTTCTCTCATATTTAGCAAAGAATTGATTTTGTTTAAGAGCCATCAGACTACAGTGTCAGCCTCCCAGGCATAATGGATGTCCCACTAAAGAAATTTAGAGGACAAATCAGTCATTCTAATATGCTTGAGATACAATCCTGTTGCAACTGGGTTTTTGGAGATGAGAGTTTCAGGTCTGTGTGGCTTTCACAATCTGTTTGAGTTTCATCCTGGAAGTTTCACTGAAACAAACACTTTCTCATTAAGGATTTCAGTTTCAAAACAATAGTATTGGCCTCTGTGGGAAGGAGGAGCAGGGCAGGGAATCTGAGTCAAAACATTCCTAACCAGAATAATTTTTATTTAAACAGTATAAATCTACCTTCCAGCTACGTGTGTCAAAGGTTGGCTTCCACACAAAGAAGAGGAAGTGAAGTTGTTGTTATAATTTCAGATGCAATGTTGGAGAGCTCATAAAACAGTTCCAGTTATGGAATAAAACAGATGTCACCAGACAGTGATGGATTTTTGTTGAGTTTTAAAACCTGAGGTGTCTGATTCTCTTTAAGGATGGTGAGCAGACAGAAGGGACAGGCAGGTAAGAAAAAGAAGGTGCACTCTCAGTTATACTGCTTCCAAATTCACTCATTTAAATTAATGTGCTTCTCTAACATACTGGGATTAATTTTGCAATGAGAAAGAAAATAAGGGTGTGCTCTGCTAGCTTTGGGTACCATTTATTCTGAACCACAGGTACATTCTTATGATTCATGCAGAGAAGAAATCTGGTAAACAAAGGCTGCATAAAATAAAGTGTTATTTAGGGCTTTGTGAGGCATCTGGCTCTAATTTTAGATAAGCTCCTTCTATTGATGTCTACATCTCCTCCAAAAGTTGTTTCTCTACTTTTTTAGGCCTTTTTTTTTTCAATTGTCATTTTTTGTGGGGCAGCAGCTACACTGACAGCAGGATATTTGGTGCTTGAACCTTAACATGTGCCTAGAGCATGGCAATATAAAGATCCAGAAGGATGCAAATGGCTTCAGAAGGCTGCTGCTAGACATCCCACAATTAGCATTTAACAGGGTATTATGAAAAGAAGTTAAGGAAAAATATGTGCAGGGCAAACCTCTTGAGTTTTGTTTTACCTTGTTCTAAATGACAAGTTCCCATGTAGCAAACATTTCAGATCTCAATATGTGGCTGATCTGCATGGACTGACATAAAAATACAGACTGTTAGAAGTTTCTTACTCTATTGATATAATCGTGGCTGTAAACATTTTTTTTTTGTTATGTTAACTTGTCTTCTGCTCAGAGAAAATAAATTTCACTAGACAAACTGCATAATTCAAAAATTTATTATTAATATATGTGTCACTTTTATTCAGTTCACTTTTATAGAACGTAAAGTTGATTTATAAGCTTTAGTCTCTATTGAATATGAATAAATCAATTACCTTACACATCATTATCTCTGGATTGTGTTTTTATGAGTGATCACATACAGAAGTTTGTGTTTGAATACCCAGCTCTGAGCTCAGAGACAAGAGAGCCAGAACAGAGAGGGAATTCATGATGAGGCTGCCCCTTGCAGCTCAGCCCTATTGCAGCTGTAGGAATTGGGACAATAATTTAGAAGGGCACCAAAGCTGTTATAGGTCAGGGAAGTTTTGGAGAGGGAAAAAAACAACAAAAAACCCCTTCTCTCTTAAGGCAGTAATGTTGCAGAAGGTTGAATAACTAACAAAGGTATTGCAAATGGAAAAACCTTTTGTTTTCCTGTATGGCTTTATGAATTTTCAAGACAATAAATTTTCTGTGAAAGTGATTTATAGCTTTTAGATGATTAACAAAATTCAAGAAGACTCAGGAAAATTGTTTGAAAGATCTCGTCAAGGAGTCACTGCATGAAGGGACTGTCACCACTTCTTAACTAAAACCATGAGAGAATAAAAGCTTAAATGCACCCAGTACAGGGTCAAAGCTGATCTAAAGCATCCTTAAATTAAATGTGGGCCCAGTGAAATCAACAGCACTATCACTAACTTCAGCAAAGAGAAAGCATTACCCATTCAACTAAACACTGTGTAACTGTGGTGAAAATTAAAATTCCATCCTAGGTTTTAGCACTCAAACTAGCCATCACTGAAAGTTACTTTCAAGCAAATGTTTGGCAGAAAGATATCTCTCCTCCAACAATCTGCATATTTTTGTGATTATTTTATGATTTTTCCCCCCTAGACTTTCAGGTAAAGACTGTGTCTGGTCACATCAGTCTGAGAAGAGTTTGCCAACTGATCAGTGAAATTTGGGGGTTTTTCTATGACATTATCAAGGATGTTGCTAAGCTCTTTTTTATAGATAAAAGAGTGACAATAGCAGCTTCCTTGATGGCTGCTGCCAGTTCATATGTCCTGTGGTAAAACTGAGGGTAAAACTGAGGGTAAAAAGCCTCTTTACAACACACTCATTTCTTAATTTGCACTACTGAGGGAGCAGCCCCTATCAGGGGGTTGTGTTATCCACAATATAACGAATATGTGGGCAAGTAAAGCACAAAAAAGACCAGAAACAACTCCTTTGTCAAAGCTAAATTCCCCATCACCCCCCTCAATCTCTAGTCATGCCTCATCTCCAAATTTGTCTCTATGAATCACCTGGAGAAGATATTTTTCACAATACCCTCTTAGTATTAGTAATATCAGTACATCCTACTACCTCACCTTTTTTCCCTTTAGAGGCCTTAAGAGGAATTTTGCTTGTCAAAGTATTGAATTTTCACAGCCAGGTTGTGACTTCCATCCTTTGCAAGGAATAAATCTGGGCCTGGGACCCAACCATGCACTCTCCTCAGTCAAATATTTAAGGAATTCTTAATTTTTCCCTGTTTCCATTGAATTTCTGACTAATATTGTGAACATAATCAGCTACATATGGAAAATGAGAGACTAGATTATATTTAGCCAGTAAATTGAGTATGGGTTCTCCAGATGTTGAGTCCCTTTTTGTAGTACCTTAAACACCCGTTTATTTTCACAGCTAGGATTCTGTAATATCTTATTGGGTGAAATTATTTCTTGTGTTAAAGGAAGTTATGTTGCTGTGATTCTTTTGTTTCAAATCAAATATATTCAGAAGCCATTTCAGTTCCTATTGCTATGGTTCCCATTAAAATGCAAAGTGTTAATAATCAGATTTTTTTAATAACCAGAATTATCAGATATATATATTTTAAAGCAAACAGTTCATATATTTCTGCATATACTGAACTGGCAGGCTTTTAATCTACCCTGGAATCTTACTGTTCAGTCTCAGAGAGTTGATTTTGATGTCAGTCATCCCTGATAGGTGAATAGGAATTATCATCTCTACAGATAGGGAAACAAAGACAAATATAGGCTCTGAACTGGCACAGTGCAGAATAATGACAGCTTCCACTGGCTTCAGGAGCTGTTACAGCTCATCAATTTTAAAGATCAAGCTATTTTTGTTGATTGTTAGGCAAAGATACACTTGTTTTTTAATGTGTTTTGTCCTTCTAAAAAACTCACATGAAAATTATTAAAATTATTCTAGGAAATGCTGTATTTCTCTACATCAGAAACTTCATGGTATAAATTTAACACCTTCATAAATATCAGGTGAGCATCAATAAAGAAAATTCTTTAGCAGTCATTAGAAGATCATAATCACAACCTCTCCAGCTCAGCAAGGACAAAGCAAACAACAGATTTTAGAGCTCTCATCTTCAGGAATCATCTCTTTCTCTTTTATTTAAATAACTATACCTATGTCCAAAGCCCTATGCTTATTTTTACTATATCTAGTCGTCCTATATCTATTACAAAAACCAACACAGGCTTCAGCCAGAAGCTTAAAGATCCGTTTCCTTCTGTGTCTCCTTTATTACTCAAAGGTTCAAAAGCAAACAATAAACACCTTGCAGAGCAGCACAGCACTTAACCACTTGCTTAAATCCCAGAGCATCTCCTGTACTTACACTTGTACTTAAATGCTTTGCTGGAGAGGGAGGGAGTGTCGATCTGAGGCCAGAAAACAACGCCTGGGGCTCCCAAATTTATTAGTTTCAGCAGCAGAACTGGAGCTTGAGCTCCCCATTCCCCAGCACGTACGCAGGTCACTACACTGTGCTTCACCTCGTATTGAAGTTGATTCTAATAATAATATTACTATTTCCACTGGGATAACAAATCAAACAGAAATAATTGGAGGTGGGGGAAACAGTTTCATATTTAAATTAATGCATCAGCTCTTTTTTCTCCACGAGTAATTTGCATTTCATATGAAAGAAGACAGAGACTAGATTTCACAGATTATTTTTTTTCTTTTCTCTTGGTTTTATTTCTGGGAAAGTGGAAAGAGGGTGTAATTGCTTTTGTTTCCACATACCTGTGATAATGATCATTTTTAATTTAATCAACCAGGAGTTTTTCCTATTAGCTAAAAGATTTCTTCTCCTCACAGAACTTGATGACAAGTGGGTGGAAATTCGTTCATGTCCATCATGAGGTAAAGATCACACAATGAATTACTCAATTCTTGAAAGTTATATCCAGTTAAAATCAAGACATTCTGAATAACACTCCCCTCAAAAGAAAAGGTTATTTGTTTCCAGCTGTTGCTGTCTTAGTGTGTTAGACTCAGTTCATCTCAATAAAAATTGCAGGTGTGGGTTTGACAGGGCAGGGGGACAAGAAAGAAGAGAGAGGATTTAAAAAAAAAAAATCTGCTAAAGATGAAACAAGGTACCTCGTATCACATTCATAAAGAAATGGCTTTTGGGTTTTCCATCCAGACTACAGAATTCTTGTTAACAGCTACTTGCCAAAACAGATGCCCTGATTAAGGAGAACAGATGGATTTCTCCAGAGGGTCTGCAGATTTAGACAGTACTTTCATTAAATGAAATGCTAATGATCTGGCACCAGGCTTCTCTGTGTGGATTAGAGACCAGGAATATTGTATTTGTATTTGGTGGAGTTACAATGATCCCTTTTAGACCTTTTTAGATACAAAATTCTGGTATTATGCATCACCTCCAGATCCCTAAGAGCTATGAATAAACGAACCAAATGCATTTTCAGGATTTTACTGCCTGCGAACCCTTTTGGTAGATTACGCACTTCTTACAGGTTCTTCTCAAGATTTAGAGGAATATCTGGGTTTTGTATTTTTAATTGCAGTTTCCCAAGGCAAATGAATCACTTGATTCATTCTGGTAAGAAAATGAGATTACGTGAATTTTTTTGCTGTTATATTCAGCACAAGTTTGTTTCCTTGAGTTGGTTTGTTTTTTGGGTTTTTTTAACCACCATTTCCAAGTAAAATTAATCTGAAAATTTTGTACCAAAGACTTTTTTTGTGGAACTGGTCAATTTTGTTTCCCAAATTAGTTAATATTTCTGGTACTGAAAGAAAAAAAATACTGCCTTTTTTTTTTTTTAAAAAAAAAGTTAATGAATTCTTCTGTGATGAAGCTGACTCAAATCCCTCTCTTCTGTCATCTAAAAATCTTCTTTGGTGGAATGAAAGGTTTTGTTTTGTTATATTTTTATTTTTCTGATTTACCATTATGGTTATTTCAAGACAAATTGTCTGTTTGCACAATTCAAACCTGCCTGGCTATGTCATTCTGTCATCTTTTTTGTTTCTGGAAAGACTGTGCAGAAAATAATGCAGAACTCAGTTTTTTATATGGGGGTTTTAGGACTAATCCGTCTTCACAATAAAGAAAAAAAATCTCATTAATCTCAAGAGGATCCCTAGCTGTTACTTGCTTTAAAGAATCTGCATCTACAGCCTAGCAGATATATAAGCTTCAAACAGCTGATCTTCAGTTTTAAATAGTTGTTTTTGCTAAATGTGATTTCCTTTCAGGATCATAAAGTAGCAGTAAACTCCTTTAGGAAAAGTACTCAGCAGAGGTGGGTGTACAAATTAGAGACCAGGACTAGAAAGCTGACAGGACGATAAAACAGCATAAAAGAAATAAAGGAGCTTGAAATTTACAGCCATCATAGTGACTGACTGGGAAATTGGCCACTGACATTTCTCCTAAAAAAAAAAATTTTACAGTTGCTGTGATCAGGTACTGAATACTGTCAGAGAGAAAGATGAGTCAATAATACCCAGAAGTGGCAGTAGAATTTGGGCAGGAGGGTCTGAGGAGAGATCTCCTCCTGGCCTGTATCAGCGCTGTGAGCTGTGTCCACTGCTCCAAAGTGCCAGGGCAGTAGGGACGACAGAGAAAATGTTGTGTCAGACCTTCTAATCCATGGTAGTACACTGAGGAAGACAGGACAGCTTAAAAAACTTAAATTTGATGCAGAGTATCTTCCGTTCCCATGATTTAATTAAAGGAGGATAGGAGACCACTTGGAGCAGAGATCTGATGATGACTTCCCTTTCAGAATTAATTTTCCATGCCAGCTCTCTTGCCCCTTCTAATCCCATTTCACAGACTCTCCAGTTTTTGTTCTTTTTCCTTATTCAGAGTACTGTATGCTATCTTGTCCATGAACTGTACAGAAAGCTCACTTACACTGACACCTTTGCATTCACCAACTATATTTGTTCTCTCAAAAATGTATCAGATTTGACAGGTTCTGGATGCTATGAATTCATGGTGATTGACATTAATTATATTTCCTGCCTTTAGTTACTTATTAATCACATAAATTTCTTATCCAGTTTTCTCCTTCTATGGAGTTGTGTAGGACTTCAGATCTGACAGGAAAAAAACTCAGAATAAGGCAATGTGGGGTGGTGGGATTCCAAGCCAGTAAATAGGCAGAAATACCAAAATCCTGCAGCTAAAGAAGTAATCTCACCAAATAGCCAGTGGAAGTCCTCTGTTCCCATCCCTCATGGTAAATATACCAAACAGTCAAAATTCATCTTCAACTCTTCATTGAGTTTTTTATTATACAGGATGAAGGTTGGCTTTAAGCTTTCTGATAATTTCTAGTTGCACTGCAGCAAGCTTGCCCACCAGAAGAAGGCCTGTAGTCTGAGTCCTGTTGTATGTTATTCTCTACATAAATCCACCAAAATTCAAACTCTTTACTGCAAGAGTGAAATGTGAGACCCGTTTTTGTACTGGTGCTGAAGACCCTGTGCTGCCCAAGCCTTGCTAGGGACAAGTGAGCCCTGTGTGTGACAGTGGGGAATGTAAACCATTTCCTTCATCTGTTGCACTCAAAAAATGTGAGGAAATAGGGTTTGCATTTGAACTGGATGTTGCCATAAATGCAGCCTTCCATGCTGCTGGCTTTGCTGTCTGCCTCTAAAAGATAACAGATGAGCCTTGACCGTATGATATTCATGCTGCATTAACTTCCTGATAGATTCCACATATGTTTCAGGCCAGCAGGATGAATATTGTGTATTCTTGCCCTCTCTTTCTCTCCCAAAAGGGACTCTGACTGCAGACCTCAAGCCTCTGTAGTGCTGCAGTCAGGCAGCACCATCCCACTGAGACTCCCAAATCCCCTCCCTGGGAGAGCAGGTTTTCATTCAGAGGGAGCTCTCCATAGTGCTCCTGCTGAATTAGGGAGTAGCCTTGGGGTTCTCTCCCATCTCGAACGCTTTGGAAAGGAATTTGTAGAAGCATTTTGTGGGAAACTGGTATCTTATTGAATTTTCTATAAAAGTGCCAAGAGAAAAACATTTGTGAAGCGAGAAATGAAACTCCTGAAAAGGAAACTCCTGGAAAGGAAGAGGAAGATTAACGTTGTCAACATTCTGTGGGTTTTGTTTTTTGTTTGGGGTTTTTTTTTTTGGCACTGTTCGGCTCAATCTGTCAAATGGCCACCTTGTAGTAAACAGCTTTTTTGGCAAATTACTGTATGAATTAAAGAAAAACCTTTAAATTCCCACATGAAACTAAAAAGCACTCTACGAGATCTGATTTATTCCAACACAATCGGTGTTTGCTTCCTTTTATGTACAGTTTGGATCAGGTTAAGATGGATGGAGCACTGAAGAAAATCTAAGAGCACACATTACTTGGGTCTCACTGTATATCAGATTGACTACAGGCATTACTGCTTTGGTTTTGGGGCACATTCCAGCAGCTTCTGACACTGGTGGAAGGAATGCTGTGGGCTTTGATGTCTACAAATGCAGCTCAGGCCTTGAAAGAAATGTCGTGAGAGAGAACCAATTCTTACAGCTAGGTAATAATGAAAGCAAAACCAATTTTTAAGCATTTCCATGATCATAGTTATGTGACAACTGCAAGCCCAATTTGTACAGTTTACAAGAATAAAACATTTTTCTTTTCGTTTTGCAAACTCAACCTGGGATTAGAGACCCAGGTGGATTTTTCCAGCTAATCCATCAGCTTGGGAAAAAATTACAAACATACAGCAGATACAGCTTGGCTGACGAGTCTGCAAGTGATGTGTAAGGCAGAATTTGAACCTAGCTCTTATTCTCAAAAGTTTAATTGGCTCCCTGGGGCAAACTGTCAAGAAAGGAAACAGATATAACTTTAGATTTGAGGTGGCCTAAAAGCAGTTTCAGATCATAAGAAATTTAGTGTTCAGTTCTCTGAGTTACTTTATTGGTGCACCTTCAAGGCAGGATTTTACACAACTTTTTGAGTGCACAAAAATATTTATTTCTTAACAGTCATAATAGAATGCTGGGAATAACATGCTACTAGTTAAAAATTCACAGGTTTACCCCGTCCTCATCACTACAGGCACTACAGACAAGTCTTAGATGGACAGGTAAACTTTAAGGAAACATTGGGTTAGAACTGAGTTACTCAAAATAGGCTGATAATTATTTTTGCCAAGCTGCTATTTTCGCTCAGCTGCTTTTGGTCTTTCTTTTCTTTTCTCCTCTCCTAAGGCTCTTACAGCTTTCCATGTCAGCATTCATCTGTAAAGACTTTGAGTTACTGACAATTCCCCAATCATTCCTCTGATTCTAGGTTTTTTAATCTTACATGGTCTTGCTTTACAGACTCATATTAACAGATTGACAATGTTTTTGACAGTAAAACTGAGCTATTGTTACATAACTGACATAAGGTAGGATTCACTGCTGAGAAAAGCTTGCTGAAGCTGCTTTGTTGTTCTTACTCTTATTCTTGCTTTCCTTCCAGCTTCTGCTTCCCTAAAGAAAAGATTCAACACACAGAGATAGTCATGATTTCTTGAGTACAGCTTCAGTTTAGAACTCTGGATTTATGGCAAAACTGGAGAGGACTTAATTCAGTGGTTTCCACAACGGGGCTAAATTATTTCTGAGTGGGGCAATGAATTTCACTATGGAAACTCATCGTGAAACTCGCCAAGCTGTCACCGAAATTGAGAAGACTGACAAAGCAGGAGCTGATGCTGAGGGACAGTGCCATGTTCTAGTCAGAGGAGCCACATGGACACTCCCAGCCCTGGTGAGCACAGAGCTGCTGCAGGGCAGGCTGGTGCCACCAGCTCTCCCTGCCACCAGCTCTCCCTGCCACCAGCTCTCCCCACAGCCAGGGCTGGCTCTCAGTCCTGCCCGGGCTTTGTTCCCTTCCCTGATGGACAGCAGACTGCAGGGTCTGTAAGACTTGGAAGGGAAGCCAACTTCTGCTTGGAAGTTCTGCCCAGAGCCAACTGGCACGGCAAAAGAGCTGGATATCAATGGTTTGTTGCAGATGAATGACCCTTTTCAGGACAAGGCACCAAGTGCTTTTGTTTTTCCAAACACCGACACTTTCCCGCAGTTTTTTTTTAAATTTTTTGCTAGCTGGCATCTGTGTAAGTGCCCAGAAGCTTTCCAGATTTGCTGACTGGGTGGAGTTAAGCTGCTGCTTCTTGAATTGCTGCTCTCTTAAATCCAGTCCTTGTGGAGAAGAACTCGTGCTGCTCTGCTGGTATTTATGGAGGTCCGTGGTGGGTTGATGCTGGCTGGGTGCCAAATGCCCACCAAAGACACTCTATCGATCCTGAGATGGACAGGGGAAAGAAAACATGAGGAAAGGTTTGTGGGTTGAGATAAGGACAGGAACAGATCACTCACCAATTATATATTAACTTTGAGGAAAAAACATTTAATTTTTTATCAATCAAATCAAAATTAGATACAAAGAAATAAAAACGAAACCTGGTGTAGTAGGGGAATCTGGGATCACCATCACACAGAGATTATTTCAGTGGCAGCCATTCTTGAGGGTTCCTTGTCTTGACCTGAGAGGAATGAACAGACATAGGTTTTTCCTGTTTTTCAGTCCAGTTAACACATTCAGAAATCATATTGAGCACCTTTGAAGCTTCAAGCTGCCAACAGTGGGAAAGACTGCATGCAAAGATTGTGGTTAACAAAAGTTAGCCAACTTAAGACCAAATTTTCACTTTCCTTTTTGATGTAAATGTTATTATGTTTCCAATTCTACCCAGATTACCATTAATGCAGAGACAACTAGATGAGAAGAATGAATTTTTTAGAATAGTAATGTTGCATCCCACAATGCCTGAAATGTGTTACATTCTTAGTCTACATTACCAAAATCCAATAATAACAACTGCTCCAGTTCTGAACAATAATTGGTAGCATCATGAGTAGGATAGATAATCAATATATGGAAATTTCCTCTTTGTGCTGATTCTGATCACACCAGGTTTGTGTTTGCATTGAACCTTTCTGCAGGACAGAGGGTTGTAAGAATGGGTGTGTACCTGTAAAGGATCTAGAAGACCTCTTCTGAATAGTCCCATCGACTTCAACAGGTTAATGCAGCTTCCATGACTTGAAATTAACAGTAATTTGGCATAATACCTCTTCTGCTGTGTTTCTTACACTTGCTCATAATTCTCCTGTTACAACATCATAAACCCTCCAGAGCTCCTGTACAAAATCAAATTCTTGCCTTGTCAAAATTTAAACTTGAAGTCAATTACCCCTGTTCCCATGTTGTCTGGATAGTACAGTCCTACATGGACAATAAAAAGAGAAAAAGTATGGTAATTACCAAGCCTGCAGGCAGTGTGTCAGCCTGTGAGAAAGGCAGTGGCTTAAAAGGCAGTCTGATTTTGCTTTAAGTGCCTTATCTTTTTATTTGATGACATAAGAAACACTGTAGGCTAGATTTTCTGCCAGGGTAATGGGGTGAAACTGTCCCCATTTATAGAACCAGAGTTCCCACAGCACCATACAATTTATAGTTTTTTCTGTAACAATGTTCACTGTTACGCAGCATGTCTGAAACCAAACCAATCTTTGTGAGACAGATGGTTCTTATTATTGGAACAAAAATGATTTCCTAACCAAAAAGAACACATTCCCAGTTCTCCAAGAAAGGGTCAGTGGCGTTATTTTGGGGGTTTTTGGCCAAGGTAATAAAAATGGGCACTTGAAGAATGAGAGGTTTGGGCTAAGTTCTCATGCTGTACTCTCCATTGTACAGAGACATCTATAAACTCAGTCATCATTTAATGTAAATATTGACTGATACAAAGCCACCACTTAGACTTCCAAATTCTTTAAAAATGTGTGTGTTCTTTTAATTGCTTCTTCCTTGCCTTGCTGTGGAGAAAGCAGGTGCTTTCTATGGAGAACAGGAAACTGTGAGTCCGCTGTGTGTGCCTCAGGGTTTGCCGGGTTTTATGTCTCCCAAACTGCTGATTTATTGAGACATTTCAAGGCCTGTTCCCTTTGCTGCTAGCATCTCATTACGGCACAAGCTTAAAAAATTAAAAATTAGTCTCTAGGTTCTCCGAATAACTTTGTTAACTCAGTGAAGGGAAGGTTTCCTGTTTGGTGTCATCTCGACAGCCCGACTCCCCTGAGGTAAGCATAATTTGCCTCTCGTGACTGGTTTATTTCAAACTGTGGCTTCCACAGAAAGAGAAGGAACGGAAGAAATACCAAGAGAGCTAAAGATCTTTTGGAAGTCGGTTTCTTAAAAAGAGTAGGAAAGGGAATTTCCTCCAGGATATGCAGCTTGCAGGTGAAGAGTCACAGTGGAAAATGTACTTTTTCCTTCAGAGTGGTTGACTGACAGACACTCCCTTTCTTCTGGACTATGTGGTCTCCATTTGAGAGATAATTACAGCTCTGCCAGGATCACATAATCATCAAGACCACAAGTTCGTGCACTTGGCTGAGCTCTTGGGGACTGTGCCTACTTTTGGGCACAAAACCCACAAAAATGTGGTGTCATAAACTAATAGATGGAAAATCTACCATCCATCTCTGTGGCCTGAGGTGATACCATACCTAGGGTTTTTGGCTACTAGGTTTTTGTAAAAGCAAATCTATTAAATTCAATTCTTGCTTCCCACTCTCACAAAGAGAAGATTTATTTCAGGATGTCATTTGAAATAAGATTTTTTTTTCTTTGTGCACATGTTTTATCTGTTCTTCCTTTGCAGGGTGTAAGTGTCAACAATTTATTACTGGCAGAGGAAAAAAGAAGTCATATTCTGTATGGCAAAACAGCACAATTTAGAAAGATTTTTATTCATTTGTAGATGCAACCAAAAGTTTTTCTTGTTTTTGCATATAAAGTTGTCTCCTTTGCTTCTAGTATCTTGTAATGGTACAGCTGGCCTCAAAATTAAAAAGCAGTCTCTATCCAAAAGCCACAGTGCATGTACTGAGGAAAATCTGGGAGGAGCATTGGTAATAAGGGTCTCTTTGCAAAGTATTTATTGTTTTAGGCAAGTTTATAACTTTCAATGCCTCATATTTCTGTACACAGGAAGAGTTCTTGACAGAATTATTATCTTTAGAAATTGTTGGTCACCTGCATTACCATTCATTTGGGAGACAAAATGATTGTTGTTTCCATGCTCTTTGTTCCCATACAGAAACTAATAATTATTGAAAAAAAATTATAAAATTAAAAATAAAAATCATTCCAAAACATATAAAGACCAATACATCACAAAAAAAGGCAGTTTCCTCTATTGCAAACATAATTTCCACATGCAAAGTTTATCTGAGTGCTTTGCAAATGGAGACCACAGAAGTCAAGCGTGACAGCAAGCCAGGAGCACAGTTAATTATCAGATTGTTCATGCAAATCAGGCAGGTAGGCACACGATGATTCAGATCAGCACCTTGAGCACTCAGATGCTGAGGGTACGAACTGTAGCTGGAATAAAGTGAGCTAATGGATCAAACTTATGAAAATGTACCAGTTAATAACCTACTCTCCATAAATAGACCTTCTCCAGGAGCAAAATGATTTGTGCTCTGAGATATGAGAATCCATTTTTAAATGCTATTCTTTTACCGAATTATGCAGTCAGGGCAATAACAAAAGCTCAGTTTCAACTAGGCAACTGGGCGTGGATCTTTTCTTTTGAACACCTCTGCAGAATGATGATGGATTTTAGCTGCAGGCCATGATTTCTGTGTCTCCAGAGCCTTGTCTGAAAGGGATCAGCTCTGGCTGCTCAGTCAGGTTTCAGGTCATCATTGTACTGGTGTTAAAATGATGAGCTTTGTCCCAGAGAGATGATAATCTAATCAAAGGGAAAAAAATGGAAGTAAAAATTATCATTTCCTATTTCTGTAGGACACCCCACCCAGGGAAATCAACCTTTTATTTTCATTTTCTGTAGTGCCATTTAAATAATTAAAGCTATACTTTAAAAAAATGGGTGAAAAGTAGTTTTTCTGATGTCTAAGTGATTTAGGAATGCAAGCCCAACTGGAGAGTAACTTCATAAAGATATTTCTCATCTCTTTAGGATAACAAACAAAACTTGATGATGAAAGCTAATGCTAGTAGAGCAAGAACATGTAGTAGGACAGATATTCCTAGATGGTGGGACTTAACAGACAAGTATTTTTATATAGGAACACATAAGAAAATTCTGCAGGTGAGCTGCCTTGATTTTTGAAATGTTCAGGTGTTTCCTTTACTTCCACATTTGTAGAACCAAGGGTTAAGGGCAGAAAAGAGAATTTTTCAAAAAATATCAAACATTGAAGTTGTGCTGGGTGAGTTATTCTGACTATCATCATTAGCTCAGAAAAAGTCACCCTGACAACCTCATTATATTTAGTTATACCTTGATAATCTAGTTTTATGGTTTGATTTTCATCTGGGGGACCCTTTTATCAGTCGTTCTTTTAAAACCTTTGACTTTTAATCAACAAGATGTCTCCCAAAACCATCATGTGCTTCAAATGCAACTGAAACTGCAGGGCTTTCAGAATTTAATTACCCAGAAGTCTGGCCAGGGCAAGAAGGGTCATTTCACTGCTCTTTTGAGAACTGATCCAGGTTCATGACATGTTCAGGGCTTTACTTTCACACGTGGTTTACCTGACCTACCTCTGTGACAAAGCATGCAAGAAAGGAGGTGCCTTGTGTTTCTCAGTGAATTTGGCAAGTGGCAGAACCCCAGGTTGTGTTTAGTCTATTCTGGCTTGATTCACTCTTTTCTTCCCTCCTTCCACTAAGCCACTGATGTCCTAACAGACAATCCCAGCTTCCACAGCTTGAAATCCCCTAAGACTATTTTAATTTGGGCATTTGAGTCAGGCTGATTTCATTTGTGTCCCTTATGGATGGCAGAGCACTTTAATACACGCTGTTGTTGCTTTAGAACAGTGTGGTGAAGCATATAAATAGCTGTTCAGAGAATATATAATAAACACTGTATCATTACTGAATTGTTTACTTTAACCAAATATTAGTGCCAGGATACACGTCAAATTAACGGTGTGCAACAGTGCATAATGTCCACATAATATCTTAAACACATAAGCTTAAAAATTGTCTGACAGAAATACTCCAAATGGACACCCTTGTATATGCTAAAAAACCCAGTCTATCTGATTTCTGAAAGCCAAACTGTTTCTAATTACTGCAAGCATTTTCTGAGTCTTTCTTCATATTTCATAAATGAAATACAGAAGTGCTTCTAGCTGAAGACTCAATCAAGCATCTTGATGAAGTGAATGAAGAAAAAGTATCCATCAACTCAAAGCTCATATCTAAAAGCATCCTAACCAACTGAATTTTAAGCACAGCAGACCTCTGCCCATCAACCAGGGTTTGAAGATTTTTTTTGGTGCTTTAGGAACTGTTCATTAATCACTTTGGTTCTTCGATACATAACCAAAGCGTTCTTGAAGTAAAGAAACACCATAAAGAAAGATCTCTGTATTTAAGATCTTTTTCTAGTCTTGAAAATGCTGATTTCTTATCTTGCCACCACAACGAGGTGTCCTGTTTCCCCAAAAGGGGCATTTTGCTTTTTGGATTTGCTCATAAATTCCTATGGACATTGTTAAAGTTGACCTCAGTCTAAGTGGCTGGTTTTGAAAATAGCTTGATCAGGTGGCATTTACAAATATACTTCCTATTTATAATTTAATTACAACTTTGTAACTAGTCGGTGTAACAGAGTTGTTTCCGTGTGACCAGAATTCCCAACACTTTTTGTGCTCTCCTAGGGACAGCAGCCCAAGCCTGAGGAAGGATTCACTGGGGTAGTCTGTGAATAAACAGAGGACACAAAACAGCTCCTCTTTCAAAGACAAAGAAAGTATTCACAGATAAATCTCAGCACACCAACTGTCGAACCTTTTCATCCCGGTAATTACTGTGGGCGTTACAGAGCAGAGTTGTTTCCTTTAGGAGCACTCACTCACTGACAAATGTGCCTGTCTCGTTCTCCTCGCCTCCGACTCTGCCTTTCCTGCTGGACACAGAGCAGTCCCCGGCTGCCCTGCTTTGTGTGGAAGTCAGGCATTCTCTCCAGAAAACGCTCAAGCACCAGCTAAACCTTTACTAAATCACACACAAGTTTTCAGCCTGGACTGGTGGCCTTTTGGCATTTCTCTAGGTTTGCTGTTAGCCTGCTGAGGGTGGGGTAGGGCTCTACTTGCAAAGTGCAGTCCAAAGATTAGTGCAAGGTTTGAAAACAGCTTAGCCCAGGTCTGATCATCCCTACTGCAAGGTCATCTTGCATGGTCACAGGTTTTGCTCTCAGTGCATCTCTGCTTCAGTGGAATTTCTTTGGTCGTCTTCCACAGCTCTTACCCACAATAAATTCTGTAATGTTTTGTAGCATTACTGATCGGCAAATTGTGAGGGAAAAAAAATGTGTCTTTTCTGAGCACTGTGGGAAACTGAGATGAATCCTTTTCAGGTGATTAAACTTCTCATTGTAGTCTGAATGATCTAAAAACAAGGGAAACAGTGGGACCTATCTTTTCTATTTAAGAAAATGGAAAACGTCACTATATCTAAATGAGAAGGTTTTGTGACTGGCTGGAGAGGTTCTGCTGGGATGGCAAAGGCTTCATTCTCAGACACTGCTCCTTTTGTCAGCTCTCACTGCCAGGTAATCAATCCTAGGAGCTGCACAGTGCAGGATTTGTGAGCTTTCATGTCCATCATCACTTCACGCTGTGGTCTGAACCTGTCTCCAGCGAGGCCCTGCCTTGCCATGACAATAATCCACTGTATTTCTTCTGGTGTTGTTTGGCAGAAGAGAATCCTGCTCCACTGCAATTTGGCCAGCCTGTTTGTTGCCAGTTCTGTTCCCCGGGGAATGGGACTCGGTGGACAGAGGTGAGCAGAGGCAAAAAGTGGCATCAGCAGCACAGCAGGCTCCGTTCCCCTGTTTGAACCTGGGTTCTTGCCAAAAGCTGAATTCTGCAGCTACAACCACTCACTGCAGCCTCCATCTCCTTCCTTGGCTGGAGGAAAGCTCAGTGTTCCCCCATGAGTACTTGCAGCCACACCCGAGTACTAATTGTTCAGTAAATTGTTTTAGTAAAGCTTTAATTATCAGCTTATTACAGTTTTAATGACTAGGAGACTGACAGAGGCTGCAGTCAGACTACCTATGATGTATCACTTTTTATAATTGTGGATCTGCTTTCTGTTCAGCCAGGAAGAAATCTGTTTACAAGCATGATATTTATAAGGTTTTATTCCTGTTCTCGGCAAGATTTATGTGAGGAATCTCAAGGCGCTTCTAACATTTACTATGCAGCCAACTTGGATTAAACCTCGCATGAAAGATTTTATCTCTTGGTTTCCAAATTTGCAGAAGGTCTTATCCAAACTTGTTTTTAGTGTATAAATGCTCAGGCAAATCACTGCCTGTAACAAAAAGAAAGGCTTAGAAAATACAACCTTAGAATGGAAAAACTTTTACATGGAATACATTGGTGCAAAGAGAAAGTCAATTTTTACTTGCATCTACAATGAACAGGAGAAGTAGTAATGAGGCTAAATTGTATCAAAGGAGATTTGGGATAGACATTAGGGAAAACACTATAATGGTGATGATAATTACCCACAAAATAGCTTACCTTGAGAGAACATGGGCTCCCCACGGTTACAGCTTTTTAAGATTGGAAAACCATCTATAAAGCAGATTAGGTTTCCCTGTTTCTCCCTTGCTGCAGGGTAATGGACTGGATGCCCTCCTGCAACCCTGCAACCTTATCAGCATTAGTTTGTGAGCCAGAATGAGACTATAGATTTAATTGATCGTTGTGATTTTATAATCAATTTTATGTAGAATTGGTGATTTAGATGTGTTTACATAGCGCAAACACTTTCACGGAATGGCATTCAGGCAAAGCAGATATTGCAATTCAGAAGTACAAATCAGAATCAGAACTGCTGCCTTCTCTTGTTTTCTCCCTAGGAAACAATTGCCGTGTTTGTTTTATGGACATTTAGATACGAGTTTGTAAGATTAGATATTTTGCTGTGAATTGCAGACTTACATTTTGTTTCCTCTGTAATCTATGAGAAATTTTGTGGACTGCTTGGGGCAGACTGCTGGCAAACAAATGTACATATTGTTCTTCCATGGAGACAGAACTTTTACCCTTTTGAGGCATTGCACTGAAAAATCTGAAATAAAGAGAGCAGAGATGTGTCCAAGTGTTCGGACAAAAGTTTTGAGTGTGGTCTAATCAAGTTACATCACGAAATGTTCAGATCAGTCAGTAGATTATTTTAACTGCATTTGTATTCTGTGAAATGGTTATGTCAGATTTGCTCTTGGATAGACAAAACCCCAATTTTTTCTGTTTCTCTTTGTACCTCTGGGGGAGAAACTATTGCACCTGCTCATACTCACAGATAAAACCTTTCACATTTCACAGAAAAAAATATGTATTTGTTGCATGGGGAAAAAAAAAGTATTTGCTACATAAAAATGTTACTCACTTCAGAGGACACTTGTTCTGCCAGCAGGGCCTTACGGTTTTGAAAAAGCCACTTCTGGAATCAGCAGTTATTTTAGAAGGTGTGCACAAGTGTGCTGGTGTGTCTAAATAATTTATTTGCAGAAAGATTGTGTAAAGGACAATATGGAGCCGTGTTTCAGAGAGGGATCTGTGTGAAGATGAAAATCCCAGCTGGAACACAAGAGAGAGAATCCTCAGGGATATGTAAAACATCAAAAGAAAAGCAAAGATAAGTGGGCAGGCAGAGGAGAGAATGGTTGGCAGAAGGAAAGGGAGTAAAAGGACATGAAAGTGGAAATCTAACTGAAATACAAATTCAAAAAACTTCTCAAAAGAAGACCAGATGCTCAAATTTTGTGCCAAGAGTCAGAAAAAATAATCAAGTAAGAATCATGTGATTGAAAATGACAAAAATACAATGCTAAATGGCTTCAGTAGCCAAGGCTGGAGAATGCAGTTCCTTCTGGATATTTTTAGTGTTTCTAGAATCCCTCTCTCACCAACAAATGTGAGAAACTCAGGGGAATGTTGAGTCAGCCAGAGAGAAGTGAGGCAGGAGCTGGAGTTTCCTGTTTGAAAGGGATTGTAGTGATCAGGAGTGGTTGCAACACTGGCAATTCTTCTTCATAGGACAATAATAAGAAAATTTTGACTTCTGGAAACTGCTGAGGACATAATCAGCCCTGGGCTAGGAATTGCTATTATTAAACAGAATGTTGTTTATAATTATGAATTGTAAAATAATATAACCAATAAAAAAAAAATATATTAACCAAACTAAAACAAAAAACCAAACAACAACCAAAACACAACAGGTGAAAAAGTCCTAAATAGCTTCAGGAATTGTCAATATTCAGGCTGCAGATTCTTGCACCCTAAGTATATTAGCAGCCACATTTTACTCCACTGTGGCCACAACTCAGGCTATTTGCAAGGCCATAAAGGGAATTACAGCCATGAGAATGGCCCTGTTGTGGTTATCTGAACTCAAGGGAATCCCCGGTCATAGCAAGGGTTTTTTTCTAGCAAGCCTTGAGGAACCTGGTTTATTTTTAGGCAGCTAAAGAGTTCAGTGTTGAAATCTAGGAGCTGTTCATTGACTCTGGATATATTGTTTCTATCCAGAGGCTGCATAAAATGTTAATGAGCATGTCTCTTCTTTTCTCAGTAGAATAGGAACCAGGGATTTAGGCAGCTAATTTATTATCACTTACACCAGCATGCAAATGAATCTGTCCTTCTCTAAACCTAAAGTAAGAGATATCTTTAGAAAAAAATGTGAATTAAAAAAAACCACAGCAACAATAGCAACAACAGCAAGCAAACAAAAACAAAAACAAAAAAAAAAACAAAAAAAAAACCCCAAAACCAAAACCAACAACGAAACCAAAAAAATAAAGAAAAACCTAAAAAACCTCCCAAAAAACCAAAACAAAAACAAAAAACCAAAACTCCTATTACCTCAGTGATTCTCCTCCAGAGAACCTTATTCGAAAAGGAGCATGTTTCCTGCAGATAGTTTCATGTGCACTGATGTGCTTCTTTCTGGCCTTTGGTGCGGGTGATAATTGAAAAATTAAGGAACTGCTGTTGGAACAGAGAAGAAGACATGAAAAGGGTTGGGGAAGGAAAGAATATGAAAGCAAAGGAGATTGGTAATGGAGAAGGGGTAAAGGAAGTGGAAAAGAAGATTTAATCCACCTAATCATCATTCAGCCCAAAGGCATGAAACAGAATTAAAACAGAGTGTTCACAGTAGCACAGAGTGTAGCACACCAGAAAGTATCACAATTTGTCAGGATGTAATATAGATTAAGTGCTAATAATGCTGAGAAGGAATTTGCTAAGAAGGACAGGCTGTGATATCTGCCAGAACTTTATATACCTACAGAGAAATCCAGCCCACAAGTGGTGTCCAAGACAACGCTGAAGATTTAAGAATTTTGTCAGGAATTTGAGACCAAATAATACATTAGAAGTGAAGAAAATGTGGGATCTCCTGCACCTATATTATTGATCTCTACTACAATGGAAATCAATTAAAAATGCAGTTTAGCAGGTGAGCTTCAAACCCAGTAAAGGGTTTGAAAAATACTGCTTGTATTCTTCTGCTCTGTTTCCCACTGCTCCTCTGGCCCACCACAGCCTCGGTGGCTCCCAGGTGACACTGGATTCTCAAATCTTGTCCCCAGCCCAGGAGAACAGCAGAGAGAAGGAAGGAGGCACTCAGAGCAGTGCTTTTCCACAGAAGCTGTAAATCCATCCCGAACTCCAGCTAAAGCATTATTTTGTCACATCTGTCTTACAGATGGTCTTTATCTCTCCGAGTGGTGGGAGCTGACTCTGGGGAAGCTTTGTGTGATTGCTCAAGGTCAGCCAGGCCCTGGATAAACTATGGCACAGATTTCTCTCAATTCATAGCCCAGCTGAAGAATTTTGGATGTTCTTTCTTCTCCCAACTGCATGTTAGGTCACAGGCTAAAGGAGGAATGAAATGTGTCCATCAGGTACTTCTATTCCCTCCCTTCCTGCCATTAGCTGTCCCCACTTGGGCTCTTTTCCTCCCTTAGTCCTTGCACAGCTCAAAGCAGCTCCAGGTCATAGGGGAGGGCAGCAGGAAATCCTGAAATAAGTTGCATACATGCAAAATCCTATGCCTGCATTAAACACAAAACTTTATGCAGAGAGATATAATAGAAAGCCTAACTCTGTGTGGACACAGTTTCAACACATCTGGTTTTCTGCAAAGCTAAAAGAAATTGTTAAGCATGAGAGAGTAATCCAATTTTGGCATTCTCTGTATCTCCCACTAAGGATATATGCAATTAATATTTCATTTGGTAATTATCAAAAGTATTTACAAACTTTTCTACTTTAAGAACAGCAGAAAGATATAGTGTGAAGCTGTGTGACTTCTGTGTCCTGATGTAGTGTTAATTTAATTTTTCTGGTCAAAAATCTTCTACAAGACTAACAAACATGTACTGAAAAAAACATTTGCTAAATTATACAATGAAAAATTCTATAAGCCTTGTTCATAATTCCTATTTTATACTTACTTTTATTGAGGGATATTTTTTTAGAAAAAGAATGGTGATGGAGTCATTTGTTTCTTTGATACCTCCCCCCTACTTTAGTAAGCATGGGAAAAGTGATGTTTTTCATCACCCAGGAGGACCTAAGAGAAATATTTGCCTTTGATAGATTTCTGACACCCCTTTAAGTCAGCATTAAGCCTGAAATGTGGCCTTTTTAGTGTCCTGCTCCTGGCCAGTCTCAAAGGAATAAATCAGACTAAAATGTAGGTCTTTTAGAAGCCTTCCCTCTGGTTTAGGTTGCAGCAGTTGCATTTTAAAACACCAGGGAATTCCACATGGATCATGTGCGTACGAAGGCTAAAAATGAACATTTATAGTGAGGGGTTATAATTTTCTCTTCTCCTAAACTGTTATTTGTTGCAGATGTGAGATGATGATATCCTCTCGTACTTGGATGACACAAATTATTTGTTGGAATATTGAATCAAATTTATTTCTATAGAATGACTGAAATTGCCTTATCACGTTATTACAAAATCTTTAGTAAAAATGTTTTTGTGTTAGCTAAAGACAGAAGAGTTATTGCAGACCATTTAGATCTTCTGTACACATTTGCAAACATGAAAACAAAAAATATTTTCAAAACTTAGCAAGAATTTTCTCTAGCTGTGGTCTCTTTTCAGGTTTATAATGAAAAAAAGAAATTCCTGAGAGCAGACATTTCTGCTTAGTAGAAACCCATCTTTTCCACCAAAAATACTTCATTTGAAAATTTCAGCAACCTTTAAATTATCTGATCTCAAAGGGTTACTTATTTGTACCATCTACATATATAGAAAGAAGGATATTACATTTTTAGCCATGTAATTTTGATGTCTGCCTGGCAAAGCACAGGAATTGTTAGGAGCATGCTGGATTTCCTCAGGAAAGAGAGCCAATATCCTCAACAGCATTGTGTATTTATTAAAAGACAGAAGCAAGAATTGACTTTCTGCATCACCCAAGCTTTTAGTTTTGCAGAAGGTCCCTCCTTTTCCCTTCCTTTTTTCTTCCTTAAGAAGAAGAATAAGCCATTAGCTATTTATGTTTCTATTTTTCATTTCTGGAGTTGCTTTGCAGAAGGCAATCTGGTTTTTTTACATCCCCAGTAGGGGCATTTATTTCATTGAGGATAATCTTGTTGCAGTCCCCCACAAGTCAGCACAGAATATAGGGATGCTCTGCCAGATCAAGAACTTGTCAAAAAGCCTCCAGTTGCCTTAAATCAGTCATTTGAAATTCTACATAGGTGCAAGAGAATCATAGGAAGCAAAAATGGGGAAAGCAGACTGAAATCAAAAGTTCACTATTCCTTCCTCCAGCCACAGTGCATCAGCTGCTCAAATTAAAAGACAGACCTGCTGTGAAATAGAAATTGTTCCCCAACTTGCAGCGAGTTCTCATAAAGAAACTGTACTGATCAGTAAAATACCTGTGGCTTCCTACTAAAAGAAAATGATATTTCACAGCAGATAGCCAAGCACACAAGGATGTGTAAATTAAGCAAAATGCTCTTTATCCACCTTTTGCCTTTACCTGACCACATTGTGTGCATGGAAATACAAAGGGATTCCTTTTCTTTTTAAAGGCAGCCAATGAAAATATCTAGGTTTTGGCACATTAATTCTTCCAGTAATAAACCAAGGTTAACTTTCTTTTTAAAATTCAATTTTCTATTTGAATTGAAAATGTTATTTGCACCAGAATATCTTCTTGGTAATTAACAAAGAAATGTGCCCAGTATATAAAATCACAAGCCCACTAACGTGATCACCATGACATATCTTTTAGTGAAAGTTGTTTTAATTTTTGGAGTAAGGTTGAATTTTATATCATTTGTTCTTCAAGAACTCTACATGGCTTTTGAAGACTATCAATCCATTTTCACATTATTTATTTTTCTGTGTTGAAGGTTTATACTTGATGTTTTCCTGTGGAGCTATCCATCACCAAATTCCAAAGAAGATGAGCCAAATCCTCGTGCTGAATAAATTAGCTAATTAATAACTGTAAAATTTGAGGGAGATCATTTACACTATCTTAAGACCTATGGTCTCTTTGTGTCTTTAAAAAAGGAACAGAATTAGAGGGATATTTTTACATACATAGTATATTAAAAAACCCAACAACACCAAAACCCAATCCTAAATGTCATAGCACACATTTATAAACATATATAGCTTGATTCTTATCTCTGGCCAAAATATTTCCAGCACAATGATGAAAAAATAGTTATTTTTTACTCCACCAACTTCCACCACCCATGTTTTTTAGCCATTTTTATCTCTTGTATATCTTAACCCACGTCCCTGACCTTCACAGCAGATGAAACAGGAGAAACATGGTCCTCTGGCAAGTGGGGAGATCTGTACAACTGCATCTCTGGTTGATGGTCTCTTTCCCCAAATTTTGTTCTACACCCCTCATGAAATCCCTGAGGCACACACTGCTGCAGGATGAGGAGGGCGTGTGTCACCACAGGGTAGTGCCTACTCCTAACAGATACTATGAATCTCCAGGCTGATTCAGCTATTTTTATTTTAAACTCAGTAATGGATTGGGACTTGGATCATTTTCCTGATTAAAACACGGGGAAATATCTGAATTATATCATCAGCAATTTGTAGGCAAGATTAAAACTGTAAAATAAAATTTGTGAAACAATGAAAGGCACTTGTATTGTCCACTCCAGAGAAGCAAGAGGAAAAACTGGTGTGAATTGAAGGGGTGAGTGATGAAAATTACTGTGTCTTACTGTTCCAGTGATACTCAGATGGCAAGAGAATAGCTGTGAACATCTGAAGTAAAGATGACAAAAATTACAGTGTTGAGAAATTACTTTAACGTACATCAATCCAGCTCCTGTCATCTGAAATCAACTACTTTTCAGTTGTCAGGAAGGCATAAATGGGACATAAAATCTGGTAGATTTCTGTCGAGGACATGGAGGGATAAATCCCTTGCCACCACAATATCTCCTCCACAGAGGGCACCCTGCTGTAGCTGTCAAATTCTCAAGCTGCCAGGCCTTGAATGTAAATTAGAAAGAATAACAGCTTTTTATTCGATTGTGGTTACTACAGGACATTCATCTGCCATTGACCAGCGTGGCATCATGTCCCTTTCTTGTCTCCCTGAAAAATTCTCACTGCCTTTTTTCCTGTTTTCTCAAACACAACGCACCATGATGAAGCTGAATTTTTATCTGAACAGCCTGCAGAGTCCTCTCTGAGCCCACTGAGGACTCTTCCACTTGTGAGCTGGGGGCTGGTGTTTCCAAAGCTTTCCTGCGGATCAGGATGCTGGCCAGCAGAAATGTTCACATTTGCCCATAGCTGTGATGGACAAGCTCTTTTTGGCTGCTTAATCTTGTTTTAAATCATGTTCTGTGAAAGGCCTCACAGGGTGAGGTTGGTCCCTTTAGAAAGCTGAAGATTCCTGCTTTTCAGGGGCAGGTTCACTACTACAAGTAGAGTGTCTGTGGCACAAGAGAGTTTCTTCTAAGAGCAGTGAGCCCTCAGCTCGTGCATAGACTGAGAAACCATTGAGAGGAACAGAGCATGGAAATCTGGGGCTCTCAGATGGTTGTAAGAAATACCCCAGGACCAGCAGGGATTGCTTTGTGTTTGTTGCAACTCAGAAATGTTCTGTTTTGTTGGAAACCAACTATGGGAGCAACGATGTGCTTTCAAGGACAGACTGGGCAGGAGTCACCTTGGCTAAATCAGAATTTGAGCACAGCCACCATCAGCCCGAGGTTCATTTTGCTGCCTGCTGTGTCTCCTATATCACAGGTGCAAAGCTGCAGTAAAATTGAAAGACTGCCAAAAGCATTCTGAAAACCCAAGGATTTATCAATCACATTATCCTTATCCATATTTCTATTGAATTCTGGAAAGAACTGTGAAAGATTTGCAATGAAGAGCTTCTCTTTACAAAGCAAAGCCATACTGACTTCTTCATTAAAAAAACCAAGGTCGACTCTTGCCAATTAAATCAGATGTATCACATATCCATTAATTCCACTCTTTATTGTAGTTTCTACTAATTTTCTTTTAATTTCTCTTCTTTAAAAACAGCCTTAATGTCAGCCTTGAGCGCTCAGATACAGATGCAATTTAAGTAAAAGGGTATACACCATGATTAGTAACTCAGCTATTTCATCCTTGACTTCCTTTGGATCCCATGAGTGAATACACTCTGGTGCTGAGGATGTGTGACTCTTCGTTTTTTCAGTCAGTTCCAGTATCTCTTCAGAATCCCTTCAATTGATGAGTCCCCCATAAAGAACAATTTTTCAATAGGACTATCCCTCATTTCTTCTGCCATGAACAGTGATGTAGAAAAAGTTTCTACCACCTCTGAAATTCTCTGTGTTCTCTGAGCATGTTTTCAATATCCTGTTCATGAGGCCCCTACAAATTTTCTGGCAGATCTTTTGTTTCTCATGAGTATTAATAAATACTTAGCAGTAGTTCTGATTACTTTTGCTAGTTGCTTCTTCAGTGTCTTTGCTGTTTCTTCTTTGTTTCTAGACATACAAAGGGTGTAAACATCTACATTCTTTCCTACCTACCCTACATTCTTTCCTACCTACCATTTCCTACCTACCTTTCCTTCCTACCATTTCCAGGTTTCTCTGTTTTAAAACAACTGGTTTAGTCCATGTTCCATTAAAATCTTGTTCATTTGGGTTTTGAAACATTTCAGTCTTTGAGACATCACTCCAGGATGAAGCCCAGGCAAAGCCTTCTAAGAGAACTGGCCAATGTAAGGTCTCTTCATAATGCTGTTCTTCTTCTACATCCTGTTAAAGGATCTAATTTGATTTCCCCCTTCTCCCAAGCAGGAGTCATCAGGAGTCTACCATCTGCACAGATCAAAAGGAAAATACATGTTTCTAAGGTGCTTCAGGAATGTGTTTCTTTTCAGCACTTTCCAGTAAATAAAGAATGTTTCCAGAATGACTCTGACAAAACAATTTATGTTTAATTAATCATTGGATTTTGTTTTCAATTTTGCAAGTAAATATTTGTTTGATGCTCTTGAGCACCTGTTCTTTTTCAGATATTGCACATTTTTTGTCATTGATTCTTACACCCACCAGCCTAAATCTCAAGAGAGGACATCTGTTACTGAGCTGTCTGTGTGTAAGCCTGGACTTCCATCTGAAGAAACTGCACAGGAAATCAAACTCTACTGTCCCGTTTGTTCTTGATATCCATGCAGCACGTAAAAGTTTAGGGTGTCACCATTTTAAAAAAATACACCAAAAATACTTCACATCTATGAGTGATAGGCCACTGCACGGAGGAAGAAAATTCTGAAGGATGAATTCCATTACCAGCAGGAGACAATTTCCAGACTGCATTCGCCTCAGAGAGAGTAGCTCTAATCTGGATTCCAAGGGGCAAATGAGCAAACTCTTTGCAAAAAAAACCCTGGAAATCCCATTTTAAATCTCTGTTCTGCAGCGACCTCTCATGATGGCTGTCCCAAGAAACTGTTAAGATGTGGAGGGCTGTTAATGTGTGAGCTCAAATGAGATGATATTTTAGAAGCAGTTCTTGGAAACAGAATTAACCACGAGTCCCAAAAATTTTCCACATGTAGCATTCTTTTAAAATTATTTCATTTCCCTTCAGTCATTTATTTAATACATAAACAAGCCATCCTCACTTATCCTATACATGTAGATATAAACAAACCAATTAATTGTTTTCTACAACAGCCTTAAAAAGGAAAGAGTGAGAGAGATTTTCTGCTTCTAAGTACTTGGAAACTGCTAGTACAGGGACTTGATAATTGCCAGAGTAACAAGAAAGAAGAGAGCCTTAAAATAGGGACAGACATTATATTTCCCTGAATTGCAGGATATGCATTAGAAGTTTAATCATTCTTCATTTGACAAGGCTAACAGGATCTGTAAGACAAATTGTATGGTAGGGATAGAGGCCAAACAGTAACAAATTCAAAACAGTGGTTTTGCCCCATTTGTGGTATATGTTTTATTTGCCCTTGATATTCCTTCCTTCAATACTCTTCTGTTAACATTCTTCAAATTTCCAGCCAAATTTAATTAACAACCAGTTCAAGCCAATCTTATTAGGTGCTAGCTTTGTCCACTGTACAGGTAACTTTATTCTATCTTCAGTGGTACATTTATGGACAGCAGCTGCTCTCAGTCTGGGTTGAGTTCAGCAGTCTCTCCTGATTACACTGGTTATTTCCCAGGTCTCACCATTTTCCTCCCTCTGAACCACACATTAATCACTCTTCTGGGTCACCGTATGCAAATGAGTGATGGGGTTGTGGGGATACTTCAAATTAAGAAGATTTTGCAGAGCAATTCATGGATTGCTTTTCTCAGCTGACAAGAGCAGTCAGTAACAGAGCCACTCTTACAGTCTGGTCTGCTCTTTCTCCTCAGTCATTTCCCATGGAGGAGCTCCTGACTTTTAAAAAATAAGAACCCAAATGTACAAACTTACATGCTGTTTAATCTACCTCCATCTCATTTCATCTCCTGTTAATCTACTTGCTTCCTCCCGTGTTATTTTCTTTTCTGGATATCTGATCTTGTCCAATTGTAACATGAGGGATTTCCTTATCACATTTACAGTTTTTTTGCCAAGATCGTTACTGCGACATATAAATTAGAAAATTCCTTTGCAATAAATTCCATTAAAAGGGGGAGAAGCTCTTCATTCTTGAAAAGCAAATCAAACTAGTGAGTAAAAATATTCAAGTAGACTGGGGTGAAACCCAAATGCAAGTCTTCATTGTTTCACCTCTCACATGCGTGTGTATGCAACACTTTGCTTTGACATTGTTTTTGAGCCAATTTGAACTGAAATTCCAAGGAGAGCCAAACTTGTTAACAGCAAATAAACAGAGGGAGGGAAGATCCAGGAGTGTTGCACGGGGAAATTGCCTGTTGCTAAGAGCTCCTCTTGTCAAGGGAATAGAGATTTGCAAAGCACATCCCTCCCTGTGACAGGAATGGATGGATATTCCCAAATCTCCTGAAGGATAGAAATAAATTACATCTGATCTAGAGGGATACATTATATACTTTCTTGCTTACATACATTTTGAAAAGAATTAGTATAGAAGTTTAAATAAAAACAGGCAAGTAGGTACAGGGCCTGATACAAGACTCTTGTTTTAAATACCTAAGTTCTGCAGGAATACAAAGTGTTATTCTCATCCTTAATAATAAGCATAGTAATAATAATAATAATATCATAAGCACTTCTATAACAAAGTACAAAATTAAAGATAAAAGTCATCTTTGTCTTGTTGCAAGCTGCAACATAAAGTAAGGCATATGGAAAATGTCTCAAAGACTCAGTAAAACCCTTAAAGGTGTATATCTTTTGTGATCTGTATTTGAGAAACCAGTATTTCTTTAAAGAAAGTTACCTCTGTGTGATAATAAGCTGCTGCTGAAGTATTTTTCCTTTCTACACCAGCTGAGGTAGTTGGTCATGGTAGGGAGAGCAAGAGTTCATCTGCCTATTTCATCTGTGTCAAATACAGAACAATCTTTATCCACCATTCTAAATCAGACCTCGGGCATATCTATACATGTTTCCAGTGCCTACCCACTTGTAGATCTCAGCAGCTTCCACTCCAGGGAAAGTATTCTTCTTTCTGCTGCAGAGTGAATACAGCTCTGTCCCTACATCTATAAGTCACTGTTGGTTTCCTTAGGTATTTTATTGGTAGCATCAGAAATAAAATGACCCCTCTTAAAATTTCAAATAAATAAATAAATCCCCGTCTCATTCATCCAATCCCTCTTCAGAAAACACCCATAGCGTCCTTTTCAAACAAATGCTCTATTCTGAGCAGCAGACCTCTGTCACTTCAGATGAGCTGCACCTCTCATCTTGCAGAGGTCAGTGCAGTGCAGTGAAATGACAATGGCTGACTCTCTCACGTTATTTTTTTTCAGAGTATCATCATCCCACAGCAGCCAAGCACCAAGGCTGCTCAGAGCAGCATTCCATACCGGGTAACACATTGTCATGGCAACCCAACAAATGGGTCATCCCACTCCTGCTGGCTCCCATTGCTGCACGGCGTGTGAGAGGAATCACAGCACGGGCGGGAACGTGTCTGGGAGCTCCTGTGAGACTCAGCCAAGCTCCCTTCCCAATTTCCTCCTGGGCACGGTGCCTCCTGGGGAAGCACTGGGCCTGTGCCTGCTCAGGGCCTGCTCATCCACAGGTCCATGAGCTCGGTGCATAGAGAAGGGCTCAGGAGCAAAAGCAGCTCCCAGGAAACAGCAGTGATCTCCTCTTCTCCTGTATATCACTAGAAAATGGTGAGAAACACACCACTAAAACAATGGCAGTGGAGTGGGGATGGCTGAGCCAATGGCATGAGCCATTCCATTCCATGATGGAATTCCTGGGCACCGTGGTGATTCCCTGGGACAAGTGGATGAGGGAATTTTGGGAGGATTGTGAAGTGGTGTGTCTGTTGAACACTGCTTTCTTCCAGCTATGTCTGTCCTGTGCTTCCCTCACTGCTCCAGTCTTGTTCTAGTTCTCCTTCCTCACAGTTCTTCTCATTCCCATTCTTCCCTGTGTTCTGTAATAACCCTTTCCCAAAACTTCATCCTCTGCTCCTGTGTTCCTACAGGCTCACACCCACCCTGCTCCTCTCCATGGCTCCTGACAGGACAGTTTCTGAATCACCCATCCTTCAAAATGCAAGATGCATCCTCTCACAGGGCTTTGCTTTCAGACAGATGAGAACTTAATCAAGTTTACAGCTATTCCTGCTGGAATTGTGTGTGCCAGACATCTGGATGAAGAAATTATTTTCTGGAAGTTTACATAATTGCTGTCAGCCAAACTTCATAAAATGTTTCCAAGATTCGGGATAAGGTTGACATGGGCATGGGCCAAAATTATTGTAATTATTAAAAAATTTAAACAAATTTCCCACATATTGCCCTATCCCTATGGTACAGAGCATGGGATATGTAGTTTATCAGGACATGCTGCAGTTTTCTTCAGAGCGTGCTTCCTTTTCACTTATGAATATCTGTTCTTTTCCAAATAAGATATAATCCCTGAAAAAATTGTCATTTGCACATCTCAACAGAAAATTCTTGATGTTTGCAAATAAGACCTCAACAGGTATAGTTTATGCTGTGCATGTTGCAGGCCAGAGACTGAAGTGCAGTGTTCCCCGAGAAGAGGATGAGACTGAGATAGTCTGAAAAAGGTAAGCAAACCCTAGAGATGGGAGCTGGATCAAGAGGAAACCCAAGAACAGTAGAAGAGAAGATGAGTTTAAGATGATGAGCGGAACCACTGGATTATAAAATGATAAAGGGTTGGGAGAAACCTTAAAGATCATCCAGCTCCAACACCCCTGCCACGGGCAGGGACACTTTCCACTAGACCAAGTTGATTGAAATCCCATCCAACTTGACCTTTAACATTTCTAGGGATGGAGCATCCACAGCTTCTTCACAGGTTGCTGTGCCAGTGCCTTATCACCCTCACAGTAATGAATTCTTCCTTATATTTAATCTGAGTCTACCCTATTTCAGTTCCAGACATTACCCTTATCACCACACACCTTAATATTGAGTCCCTTCCCACCTTTCTTGTAGAGGAAAAAGACGACTCAAAGCCAGTGAGATGTTTTCAGAGTGTGAACAAATGAGAAGAAATAAGAGGGGTTCTAGATTTTAGGATAGTCTCAGGTACTGGAGAAGAACTGGGACTGGATGGGCAAGCAGATTGTGGGAAGGGGCCCTGTAGTGAAAGAGAGCAGGGTGCAGATTTGCAGATGAGGAACCTCTGAGGTGAGAGCAGGAAGGGACAGGAGACAGCCAGGGGGAGTGAGAGGAGAAATAAATGAGGGGGCTCGGCTGCCCAGAGAGCAGGGGTGGAGCAGGAGGACTGAAGGAGAGGAACAGCATAAAGTCTAGGAAAAGTGGGAATGTTTCTAAAGAGAGAAAAGTGGAAATGTTTCTAAAGGAACACCGATGTGAGAAATCCAGGAAAGCATAATGGACACTGAGCTATAAAAAACTGTAAAGAAGAAATGCTGGAAACATGGGGCAGAAAGGGCTGATCTGAAGGAGGAACAGGAAAAACTATGCCTGGAATGGAATTAAAAATCCACATCTCACCATTCACATGCTCTCAGCAAATATGTGTAAAACTCCTCACTCCATGATTTTGTCTACAACTCCAGGCAAGTCGCTAGAGCCAAACTATTAATATTTGGCAATTACCTCTACTCATTATCTGGGTCTCTTACTTGAGCCTGAATTGATAAGGTGTTGTGCTTTCACCATCCCCTCTCATGTTTTGGGAGCTGTGCTTTGAATGTCAATGTGCCAAACGCCCTGAAAAAAACTCTTCCACTGGCAACTCTGAGCAAGCAGGAACTGGGCTTTTTTTACTTCTTTTGTTTCTCAGTCCTCCAGATATAAAATGGATGTTCTAGTACTGCCTTATGTTACAGAGATGCTCTGAAAATATGTTCATTTCTTTTTTTGTAGCTGTTAGATGCTAACACAAACAGCATGAGAAGTCTCAGAGAAAGTTCAACAACTCTTTAGAACAGGTTTTGAAAAATGCGAGAGGTAAGGCACAGGAGCCACATGAGTAAACAAAATACTGAAAAGCTATTTAAAAAGTGAGCACTCCATCAGGCAGATGTGCCATGAAAAAAACGCAGTGTGTAATGATGAGATTGCAGATGGAATTAGAAAGCATAAGCACAAAAAAGCCAAATTAAGTTTGCATGTGGATCTTAATTCTTGCATCATTTCCCATCTGTTGAGGACTTGACTTATCAGCCTCAAAAGCACTATAATAATATAACATTGTACAGGTTTGTACATCCTTTCTGCAACAGATACAAACAAATGTTGAAGCAATAAGAAAGCCCCATCCCTCAGAGCCATGGGGATAATGAACTTTTTCCTGGATCATGGTGGTCATGTTATTTTGTGTCATTCTGTCCCAGTTTGTTGCCCTGCTTTCCATATTGTGTTCTTTCACATTTTTTCTGAGCAAAAAGTACCTCTCTATCTACTTATTTAGTTCCCTGTGCAGGCAGATTACAGTCCTGATGGAGTAGCAAGGTCTTTAAAGCAACAAAAATGTTACATCATCTTGGTATTGTCAAAATTACTGGGAGCCCATCACAGGGACTGGTATTTTAGAAATGCAAATTAAAGAGACAGCCCTTGAACTAAGGAATTTATAAACTCAGAGTAAGACACAGCTATAAAATAAGACACAAACACATAAGAAAGACACAAGCAGATGAAAAAGTAATATAATGCAGTGCTCATATCAGAAAAATACCAAAACAGTAGTTTTCTGCATTTATGAAAACATAATTGAAAACATTGTTGTGTCTTTCATATCAGACCTTCTTTACACTGCTTTCCAAAGCTGCAGTTAAAGGGAGAGCTTTTTATTCTCTTCCTTGTCACTGGAACCTTTTACCTGTAGTAAGCAAAATGCAAGGCAGCAATCATATTACAGATTCCTTGTTCTGTTTCCAGTTCCTGTTCTGTCCACTGTTTATTCACCATCTAAAAATTTGATTTCATAAGGTATAACAAGGAGACTAGAGCAAAATCTACATTCTAGTAATGGTGAACATTACTAAATCAGAAAAATCAGTGATTCAGTGTTACTGCATTATGCAAGAGAACAGGATTCAAAAGATTTATGACACATTTCTGTTTGCAGATTCAAAGGGAATAGTGGGAAAATTACACATTTGAACAAAATGCCTAAGTATTATTGCACTTGGAAGAGAAATATCATAATTGTGCATACATTGAAATTCACAAGCAATATGCAGATGAAAGATTTAATTAGTTTAGTGCAGAAGACCTGCAAGAGTGAGTAATGTATAGCTACCATAGTTCGTGATAGCAATAAAGATTATAAAAGACAAACAAAAATATTACTGTTCCAAGAACATGAGCACATGGATATTCCAGGAGAAGATCCATAGTTCATATTAGTTCAGGAAACTGAAACTGTGCCCAATTCTGACACAAAGAACCAGTATTTCCCTTGCCAATAGCCATCACTGGAAATGCAGAATGCAAGGGAATTCTGTGGTTAGTTCCAGTTTTTAACATGGACTGTACCAAATAGCTCCTTTTCTTTTTTTTTGCCTAATTTCTTTCTTCCTCTTTCCCAGTCCGTAGTTCACTCCAAAGGTGAACCTTATTATTAAGGTTCTTATTATTAAATATAATAACAATAAGAAGAAGGAGAGATGCAGAAGACAAAGCCATGCATATTTGACTTAGCCCCAAGTGTGAGTTTGAACTAATTACTTTATTTCTCTGTGCCTCAGCTTTTCTCTCTGTGAAATAGAACCAAGAGCAAACCAGTGCAAAAGCAGAATCCCATCAAATTCATTCTTGCTTATCAAGTTGTTTATTTCTGAATAATTTGCAAAAATCCTATCAGTTAGATGTGATTTGGGAAAAACAAGCCACAGTTAATTCAGCCTTGTTTTGGCCACCTCACTTAATCTTCACCACTAAGGAATGGAAGTGTTTCAGGCACAACAACAACAACAAAAATTGCATTCTTGCTTAATTAATTTCTAACATTAATCTCAAAGCACGCTTTATAAAATAATTCCTGTCACTGAGCGTTCTACATTAATATTTACTAAGCACTGGATAAACTTACTGAAGTAATTAATTTGTTTCACACTGAAATTACAGGGCAAAAAGTCATACTTTTTGTTATGCAAAAATTTTCTGGCTTCCTGACTGCAAGTGTTTACCAGTATTAACAATTTAAAATATATTACTGTGGCACCATTAACAAATATTTGTCCTTCACTTGCAAATTCTTTCAAGATAAGGCGAGAGAGAAGAAAAATTTCCTGGGAAGTGCAGAGCTGAGACATGAACTAAACCAAAGGAAACAGGTTGTGTATCTTTGTGAAAATTACTTTCTTGATATTACTTGTATATAAAGGGTTGACAATTTTCCAATCTCTATTTTTCTTGGCCTTGATGCTGGACTGAGGGAAGGAGTTTCTGGCTATGGCCAAAAGGACAGTTTCTGGCTCATTCTGCTTTATAATTCCCCTCAGATATTCCTTCTGGTTTGGGATCTTTTTAATTCTCAAATAATTATTTTTATGGCACCAATTGTTATAAAATCTTTTTCTCCCATTTAGAAGGGGAATGATACTCTTGAGGCATTTTCTTCATGTGTCTCTTAACCAGGAGGAAAAAATGCATTGATAGAGAACAGCAGAAATTTCATCAAAACTGATCATTTTCGACTGATGGTTAGATAATACCTTGTAAAAAATTAAAGATTAAATAGACCTAGATAAAAGGCAAGGTAACCATAATAAGGCAAATAGAACTTAGTTTAGGTTCCATTTTATAGCTTAATGATATCATTAGAGAGCAATGAAAACCATAATAATAAGACACCACATTAAAAAAAAGTAGCAGAAGAAAAACTAATTAGAAACAGTATGGAAAAGGACAGAATTGTACAGCATAGAGTTGTTTATAATATGAGAGTGGAGAACTAAAAAAACCCCATTGAATGGGACTATGACAGAGTTAATTTCACCTGATTTCTAGAATTAGTAGATATATATAAAAAAAACCTCAGAAATTTGAGAAAATAAATATATATTTTGGAAAAAGTGGAACAAAAAGCAACCAACCAAACAACACAGGGTAGAGGAATGATCTGGTCTCTTTGTCAGAAAAAAAAAAAACAAACCAAAAACACTGGAAATGTTTTTTGGCATGTGATGGAATCAGCAGAACATACCCAGATGTGAGGGTGTATAAATAACAACAATGGATCTGTTAGAGCTTGTATATAATGGAATTAAATGCAGCATCTTTCCTTTAAAATGGCACAAAATCAGAGAAAGCACTAGGACTGAAAATAACAGCTTGCTTCTGTAGTTTGCAAAAAATCCAGCTGAGATGAAGACAAAATCAAATACTGAATAGCAACGAGAGTTCTGACAGCAGTAATGAGTCTAGAAAGGCATGAGGATTGTTTTTCATTTATTTTTTGCCACCTAAAGCCTCCATCAGGGCCAGTTGAAAGCTTTAAAAACAGCAGGCTCCTCCAAGTATTAGAGTTCAGGTTGAAACTGTTAGAATCAGAACACGCTGGAGTTTTCGGAGTGTAAAAGTTGTAAATTGTCAGAGTACCTCTAGTTTGTTTTGATAAATGACAATTTTATTAGAAATTTCTTCATGCATTTATTTTTCTGTTATATACTTCCCCTAGATCTGTTTGTTTTCCTGTTCACTCTCCATATATGGCTAACATATAGAGAGACATATTATGAAGACTAAATTTGAATAGATTATACACACACTCAGAAATATATAGCAGTGCTTTCTCTTTCTGGATTATTCATATGTGGACAATTTTCCAAAAGACCTGAACAATGGTTCAATATTGAATTTTTCCCTCAAACATTTAATCCTTGATGGCTCTCTATCATTTCAAACTCCATGTAGATAAAACTAAGCTATTCATTTTGATCTATGTCTGTCTCGCAGTGAAATGTCCATTTTTCTTTATAAATATCCCTTTCAACCAGAAGACAGAATAATTTATTGAGTCAGTTCAGAAAACCACAAGAACATTGTGCCTTAATAAAGAGATTGTTTTCCCTCTCTTGCTTTTTCCCCTGTGTACACACAGTCAGCCCCTGTCCAGAAATGTACTCTCAGATCTAGTTATGTGTTATGTAGGAAGTAAAAATATTTTTCTAGCCTCAGGCAAGTACTTAAAGATATATTTTAAGATGCAATACTACTAAAAAAGAAAAAAATGTTCTGTTTACTGGCTGACTATTTAGAATCCACACTTGTATTCACTGCACCAAATCTTTTACATGTTTTACATGTGTCTTTTACGTTTGCAGGAAAACCTAGCAAGGTGATGTGATTTACAAACTGAACATTATCTGCATCTCTAAGCTGGTATCTTTGTTGGATGTATTGGATATGCTATGATAAAAATTTCCTAATTACTATTGACATCTATCAGGCTGTCAAGTACCTTTTAAAAACCCCTAGGATTCCGGGTTTTTTTGACATCAGTTCGCCAGGGAATGTTTGCCTGACCAAAAGATATTTCAGGACCATAAATGATGGCTTTGAAAGGGACACCTTGGATAACCTAATCCAAACACCTGCTTCAGGCAATGATGGTTTTATATTAGTCTCCTCATAAGCATACTTAACATTTCCTTAAAGACACCTAATTAATTATTTTGCCTCTACTCTGGTGCCAAATTTTCATACTGTCTGATCAACACCAGTGTTAAAAGAAAATGTCTATATACCCAGGCTAAATTAATCTTTCTTCCAAGTACAGTCCTGGCCATCATTTCTGTCTACTACAAGTTTTTGCATTTTTATCTTTCCTGTTTTCACACATCATGATGGATCTATCTTTTATAATTTCTCTGCTTTTATACTGAAAAGTCTTGTCATGATTCTCACGCTATCCTTCAATGAACCTGTCTCTGTTATTCTATATTTCAAGTACAGGCAGCCCACTTCTGCTACTATATAATATGACAGTGATACTCTTCCAGATCTTTGAAAAGTGCCTTTGCTAAGATTTCTTTAAATACACATGTATTCTTTTTAGTAACCACGTTGGATAAGATTTCATTTTTGTTGGCATTAGTGATAGAATCATATTTTTTAATATATTTTATTTTATGCCTATGCTCCTCCAGTTTCTCATCTTTTGTGATGTGAATAGTAGGAAGGAAAAACTACTAGAAGAATAAAGTTTTTTGCTGTTGTCTTGCTTTGCTTTTTTATGTAGTATTTTCTTGACCCTGTATTTTAATTGCTAAGTTCATGCATCTGACAGAGTAAAGACTTTGAATGTAGAATCTTACTGAATATTTCATATTTCTACATTTAGGTCTATTTCCTCAAAATATCAAAGAAGGGCTAGACTGTTATCTCAGAGATGGCAAAATCTCTGACATTCCTAACATAGAGAAAGGGGGAAAATCACATTTATTTTTTGATCAACTCTGCTACAGACAGTGGAAAGCTGCTCCAGTGATGAAAGTTTTGCCTCTGTCTTCAGAGCAGCCAAGGTTTCAAGTAATGTACTTTCCAAAACAGCTGGCAGAATTCTCTGTGCTGTGGTAATTTGGTGGTGGATAGCACTGAGCTACTGCTTTGACAACAGTTAGAGAGGGAGGCTGTGAGGATTTTCACTACTAGGCAAGGGGATGAGTTTGGCTTTAACTTCTGTAAATTATTGCTGTATATTTTAGCTCTACACATTTTGGCTACTGTTCCAATGGGGAAAATTTACCACGCAAAATATATATATATATTTTGGCAATCTCTAGCTCACTGGTGATAGCTGCAACTTCTGTGTGCAGTCAAATCTGTTCTGTGAAGAAAAACTTTGTGGTTTATGTGCCCTGATACAGAGAGAGCTGGACGAGGTGCCTGTCTCCCCTCTGATGTCTGCAGGCACTCCTGTTATTTTTTGTGAGGGCAGAACCATCTTTTTGAAAAGGGTATGGCGACAGCAGAAATAATTTCATGTTTTTCTTGTCAGTCACCTGCCAGCAGAGTGCCCTGAGTCGGCTCAGGGAGGAGCCAGGGGCAGAAGCCAAGCTGGCACGGGGGGACAAAAGCCACCGTGCCTCTGGGACATGGCAAGGGTTGGAGGAAAGAGAGAGGATGTGCTCAAACCCAGAAAGTTTGTAGGCTGGTCCCAGCACATAAAAGGATGGGACAGCCTTTACAAAAAGAGTGAAAAATAGCTTCTCAGGGCTCCAGCTGCATCTGATGAGCTTTATTCTAATGGACAGCACCAGGCATCGAGTACAAACCTGTAAAACCAGGTGACAGAGCCTAAAACTTCATGCCTGTGTATATTCATGGCTGATGAGATCACTTCAAGGAATGAAGGATAGAGTTTCTGATACAGTAATTCATAAAGTGCCAAGGCACTGCCCTGTAATTGATATTTTTCCCTTTCTCTTTGAAATATGTATAAGGGTAGTACAAATTAATCAAAGTTATTTCACCCGCTCGTGCGAGGTCTCATGGGGTTTATGGTTTCTTTGTGACACTGCTGATAGCCTCAGATTCCAGCTGCCAGAGTTTGCAGGGACTTTCAGGAGCTGTAATGACAATTTTTTGCTCTGTGCTTCTTGTCACTGATGCAGATCCTCCGTCCCTAGATTCTTGCAACAACGAAATAAAAATTTGATTGTACTTCTCTCCAGTCAAAAAGTGTTAGAATAGCAGGCAAACAGGACCTTGGGAGTGCAAGGACTCCTAGCCAGGACATAGCTTCAAGGACTTCTTGTTGCTTCTGCATTTTCAGACTTTGCAAAGTTGCTTGCATGTTGCTGACCAGAAGGATGAAGAACTCTGTTTCTATGTTCAATGTACCAAAGGAAGTTCTTGCCAAATTAAATTCTCAGTCTCAGTCTGCCTTTTCCAATATCTCAGTCCTTGAACGTGTTCCTTACTCCTGTCTAAGAATGCAGGGTAGTTGTATGCCATTTTCTTGGAACAAATGAAGTATTGTATTAGATTCTGGACAAGGATCCCTAAAGACTTTTTTCTGGATTCAATTGTTACTGTCAATTTCTTGGATGATCTGACGCCCCTGATTCCTATGATAAGTTCCAATGGATCTCTCCCAAGATTTCCATGGAACTGTCTGTTTCCCAATAATCACAGTTAGGAGATCACTAGACCAGCACTTCTCAATCTGTACTCACCACTCACGTATTTTTAGGTGAAGAAATGAGTGCAATCTTTATACCTTGGCTGATCTCCATACCCAGAAATCTATTACATGAGATTCTTTCCTTTCCAATTTCTAATGCAAAGATTCAAAAAGGAAAAAAAAAATTTAGGTTATCCTGAGTAGAAATCACTAAGATCTGAAACACAAAACACAGTTGCTATAATTTTCACGAAGTTTTGTGAAGATGATGGAGATTTGGATCAGAGTGCTTTTGGCAGTAAACAAGCTAAGTAAAAATGAGTTTCAGACTGGTTTACTCAGGTGGAAGGAGTGGAGAGGAGAGAATTAGCCCAGAATGCTGTGTTTCTGTTTTGAAATTATTTTTGGATTAGTATCTGGGCAGATTCCATTCCAACAGATAGACTCTATTCTAAAAGAAAAGGATTATGACCTTTTAGAAGTAAAATTAGCAAGTTTTGTTTAGACAACAGTTAAAGAAAGTAGGAGAGATGGGAAAATTCAGATTTTTCCCATTTTCAGCAATCTAAGAGGCACCCCTGAGACACTGAGAGTATGAAGTAGAGTTATTCCATAAAGTAGGTAAATTTTGCTTGACACTGTATCTATAAAAAAAAAACCTGAAGAGCAAGGAGAGTACATATGGAAGTTTGCAATGGCCATTAAAACATTGTACATAGCATTGTGAGAACCAGATTTTCCTAATGATTTTTTGTAAGATGCCAGTTTTGAACAATACAGCAGGTATTCAACAGTTATCTCAGAAAACAGAAGAAATGTGTCATCATATGTCAGCATATCTATTTACAATGCAAATTAGAGCAGATAATTTGACATTGATGAGTGTACAGATAAAGCCTATGAATCCGACTGATTCTTTACTCTTAAGGTCTGAAGAAAAAAAGAATAGAAGGACAAATGTCGAGGATAGAAGGCAGAAACGTTAAAGCCTTCCTTTACTAGTTGCTCGAGATAATATAGAAATATCACTGACACCACAGAATGCTTGGAACCCTTTTAACTCCCCAGGTTATCTCTTGGTCTGAAAATGCATAAAAGGTCTAACATAGCACGGCAAGCAGAGAATTTACCACCTAAGGGGAAGAATAAGCACCCTTGGGCCTATCACAACCCGAGTGTGAACAAATAACTAAGAACAAAAGCAAAGTGAACAAAGAGCTGCTAATATTTGTCCTACAAAAGCAAGGGATCGCTGAAGGGCAGAGTGAGTAATGTTTCATCAGCATTACCACTCCACATTCTCTAGGGTCTCATTCACAAGAGCCCACCAAGGCTTGGTCGGGTGAGCCATGGCAAAAGCTGTGAGGCAAAGCCACCTTTCCAAACCAGTAAGTAATGTTTCACTAAAAGGAAAGCAAGACGAGAAGAAAAGGCGTGGAGGCAAACTGTGCCTATAGAGTCAGATAGGCACAGCTGATCTCAGACACCAAAGCTGCTGGAGGGCTTTGAAGAAGCAGTGTCTGCCTCTCACACCTCACTCCTGAGCGCTCGTTTTTAACCCAACCCTCATTTTCTACTCTTTCTGTCCTTCACTTCCTCCATTCTTGGTTAAAACTAAAAGGCAGCATTGCTAGCAGCAAATTTTTTACCTACACAATATCATTGTCTTGAAATACCACTGCATGGACTATCTGAAGCTAATGAGTGCTTCCAGTGTGTGCATTTGCAAGCAGGTAATCTTGAATTAGCCCATTGTAATTCTAGAGGAAAAGCATATGGCTGAATAGTTTTCTCACCATAGTATAGGGATCTCTAGTTGCTTCACATAAAAGCAGACAAATTAGTAAATGAGGTCTGGTGGAAGAAAGCACTGCATCAGCAGGCAAAAAACGGGTCCCTCAGGAATCCTAAAAACCAGGCAGAACTTCTTTGAAAGAAGAAAACAGTGAACTAGAAGTAAGACAAAGAATAAGTAATAGCCGGTTTATTTCCTTAAGGGACAGCGCAAAGGAAGAATAAAGAGGTATAAAAGAGAAAGGCACAGTCACAGAATAAAATGCAGAATTTAAATTGCCTCGTGGTAAAAGTAATGCTTTTTTTTGATATGTTCTGTGACTGCTAATGGTACAGTTTGGGGCGTTTTGGTGGGGTCTCTTTTGAATTCTCAAGCCTCAGAAACACAACATTATTTCACTTCCCTCGCCTTCGCTGGGTCTTTCCTGAACGAGTTGGAGCTCTGATGGGAACGACTGAGAATTCTTTAGATTACTGAAGACAAGCCCCAAACGCGCTCTTTGCGGACAGCCAGACTAAGTTTTAAGGAGACCTAGAGGCGTGCTTAACACTCCCCCTCGCCCCAGACCTCCCTTCTCCCGCTCCCTTAGGGGATTCCTCCCCTCGCCCGCGGCAGCAGCCGAGCTGCTGGGGGTGCTGGGGGTGCTGGAGCTGCTGGGAGGTGCTGGAGCGGCTGGGGGGGGGGGGGGGNGGCAGCAGCCGAGCTGCTGGAGGTGCTGGGGGTGCTGGAGCTGCTGGGAGGTGCTGGGAGGTACTGGAGGTGCTGGAGCTGCTGGGAGGTGCTGGGGGTGCTGAAGCTGCTGGAGTTGCTGGAGCTGCTGGAGGTGTTGGAGCTGCTGGAGCTTCTGGAGGTGCTGGAGGTGCTGAA
>VZRO01004193.1:947138-1022720 GCA_013397915.1 Daphoenositta chrysoptera
TTAAGATATAATATATATATTATATATATAAAGTCTACTATATAATAAATATTATATTTATTATATAAAGTGTTTCCTAATAGTTTCTTCCACTGGACTTCAGTTTTGTCTCTGTGTCTGTTACCTGTCCCAGCTCTCCCTGCCAGAACGGAGGAACGTGTGTTGATGACAATGGTTTTGCTCCCCATGCCTCCTGCCTGTGCCCTCCTGGTTTTGCTGGCAACTTCTGCGAAATCGATCGAGACGACTGCGAGTCCAGCCCGTGCGAGAACGGGGGAACGTGCACGGATGTTGGGCTGGGGTTCAGCTGCTCCTGCCCCCTCGGCTACACGGGAGAGCTCTGCAGCAGCCCTGTCACCTCCTGTGCCAGTGGCCCCTGTGAGAATGGAGGGACTTGCACTGAGCATCCCCAGGGAGGCTTCGAGTGCAGCTGCAAGCCAGAATTTGTTGGCATGACCTGCAAACACCCCAGCAAAAACACGAGTCTCTCTGGAATGGACGTGGAGACCAAGCACACGCAGAATTACAAGCCCCCCTCGAAAGCTCACCACCGATCGGTGCACCAACAGCAAGAGATCCTGAAAATAACAGTCAAAGAAACAATCCAAAATGCAGATCCCTTACTCAGTAGAAGCCAGGTGATATGTTTTGTTGTGCTGGGCTTGCTTACGTGTCTTGTTGTCTTGGGTACAACTGGGATTGTTTTCTTTTCAAAATGTGAAATGTGGCTTGCTAATGCCAAATATAGTCATCTCCTGCGCAAGAAAAAGAACTTTTTTCTGAAGTCTAACAACGGGGAAAACCTCTCGGTTAACATTATCTTTCCAGAGAAGATCAAATTGACTAATTACACTAAGAACTACACTGCCATCTAGGCCCTTGAAAGCCGAGCAGCATCTTGCAACTTTTCATAGCAATATGTAAAATTTGTTGCCTGTGGTTGGCCTCAGTATTTGTGGGTATATTTGCTGTAAATTGCTCTGAGTGATAATGAAGAAATGTAACGTATCTGTCTTGCTAAGGATTTTTTCATTCCCCAAAATAAAAGGTAAAAAAAAAAATCATTATAAAACAAGGAATGTTACTTTGATTCCTTTTCAAGGCAGCTATCTTTTGTAAAATAAAAAATAACTTATCACTGGAACTGTATTGCAGCTTTCTTGTCCTGTGCATAGTTTATGTGGTAAGTACAGTCCTTGCAAATTACTCAGTAATGCTTTTTTGTTTTTTAATAAACAGCAGTTAAGGGCTATACTTGTTTATTTCTTCATTTCTAAACCTTATTCTACAACAAAGTCTGCAACAAGTGTCCATGCTGAATTCCTTTGCTATATCTGATAAAGGCTTTAGAGACTGCAACCAGCAGGAGCACATTCACACTCCTATCTCACCTATTGTCAGTGTTGCTATTTTCACATGCTCATAAGAGAGATTCTATAGAATCTTAGAGGTCTCTGGGATATTAATTTCAGGTTAAAGGTCTCTTGCTTGAAATGCTGCGTCTATAAATTGTTCTATTTATCTATTTTAAAATGTTAAAAAGGTGTTCAGTGTCTTTCTTTTTAGAGACCTAGTAGAGATTTAAAGGATCAGATTCTGACTTTTCTATAAATACTCCTTAAAGAACTCTGCTGAGAGAAGTATCCTTCATGACTGTGTCATGGGGAGAAATGAAAAGATGTCACGTGTCACCTGAAATAGGACAGCTGCTTTTAGTTCTTCACTTCTGCTTCTTCTGTCACATTTCAAGGAGAGGACAAGGTTTTCGAGAATCAAAAGCAGCGGTGGCAAACAGGCAAAGAAAGGGTCGTGAAAGCCATGAAAATGGCAGGAGACTGAGGGCAATAAGAAGGAGACTGGGGACATTAGGAAGGAGACTGGGGACATTAGGAAGGAGATGAGGGCATTAAGAAGGAGACTGGGGATATTAAGAAGGAGACCGAGGGCATTAAGAAGGAGACTGAGGGCATCAAGAAGGAGACTGAGGGCATCAAGAAGGAGACTGGGGACATTAAGGAGACTGAGGGCATTAAGAAGGAGACTCAGGGCATTAAGAAGGAGGCTGAGGGCATCAAGGGCATCAAGAAGGAGACTGGGGACATTAAGGAGACTGAGGGCATTAAGAAGGAGACTCAGGGCATTAAGAAGGAGGCTGAGGGCATCAAGGGCATCAAGAAGGAGACTGGGGACATTAAGGAGACTGAGGGCATTAAGAAGGAGACTCAGGGCATTAAGAAGGAGGCTGAGGGCATCAAGGGCATNAGCCATGAAAATGGCAGGAGACTGGGGACAATAAGAAGGAGACTGGGGACATTAGGAAGGAGACTGGGGACATTAAGGAGACTGGGGGCATTAAGAAGGAGACTGAGGCATTAAAAAGGAGACTGAGGACATTAAGAAGGAGACTCAGGGCATAAGAAGGAGACTGGGGACATTAAGAAGGAGACTGAGGGCATTAAGAAGGAGACTCGGGGCATTAAGAAGGAGACTCAGGGCGTTAAGAAGTCTTCACCTCCCTGAGGAGCCTGACCTGGGGCTCTCGCCCACCTCCTGCCCCCAGGTCCATTTTGGGTCAGCCCAGGGCTGTTGGTTCTGGTCCCAGCCGTGCTGGGCTCCACCTCTGCCTGCAGCTGGTCCTTGGACTACCCACTGTAGGCAGCCCTTCTGCTGAAAGGACCCTCTGGACCTGTGCTCTGACCCTGTCTCTGTCCCCGTGTGCTTTTGCTCCTGCCTGGAGCCCGTGGATGGCCCCTGTACCTGCTTCTCCACTTTTTTTAGCTGTGTCTGGAACTGCCAATGGGCCCCATTGCCCACACCAGCTCTGGTGAAGTGTTCAGCTTCCCCGTGCTGTTGGTGAGGCCATGGGTCTGTCCCACCTTGGGGCATGACCCTCCTGGGTCTCCCAGCTTCCTTTCCCAAAAGGTCAGCCTGACACTGACTGCTCCCTGTAAGAAAAACAATCAAACAAACAAGGAAACCCCCCCCAAAACAACAAAGCCAATCATTTCCAACTGCAGTGCCTAATGGTGTCTTTAACTGCAGTTATGTAACAATTTATTTCCCCAGCCACCCTAGATAGGAATGATTAGCAGCTTCTTCTCAGCCCTCTCATAACTATGCTATTCCCAAATCCATTAACAACTGCTCAATTAAAAAAAAAAAAGCCTTAAAGCACATACATCACATTGTAGTAGGATTTTTTTTTGTTAAATCTCTCTTAATTGCTATGAGTGTATAGCAAGTTTGCTGTATTGCTGATAATATTTGCACATATCATAGCGTTAAAATGTAGTGCTAAGAGGGAAAATGGTGTTCAGATACTACTATGGAAAGTGTTGAATTCTAGATAACAGGGTGAAAATTTTAAAGGAAGAAAATCCTCCTTCTCAAAGCTCTGCTTGGCAAGACAAATATTCATCAAACCCAGCAACTTTTCAGCCAGCTACAGTGAAGTTTGAAGGAGACTCAGAAACCCAGATGAATGTAAAACCAGGTAAGCAGAGCTGAATTTCAAGCCATGAAATGTGAATCACAGGAGTTGACACAGTTCTTTGAAACCAATGTGTTTTAAACATACAGTTCAGTATTGTGCATTTTAACATGATTAGAAATATGTTAGGGTCGGTTTGGAGATAATCAGAAACATGCATAACTCCACTGGGTATCTTCCAGCTTTGATTCAGAACCAGTTACAGCTTTAGAAGTCTGCTGGGAATCAGAGGTTAAATTCCTGAGGTGCCTGCAAACCTTCACCCCACCTTTGAGCAGAGGCTCAAGAGTTATCCCTTATCCCTTAGAGTTTGGTCTGCTCCGGGACAGAACAAGACTTTAAGTAACAAACCTTTGCATTTTAAACATACCAAATTTAAGAAATTAAAATTCATATTTATAAATTGTCACCCTTTTTTTGGCCATGGTAACCCAGTTGGCAGCACCTCCATCAGAGTGCATTTCTTCATAGGCAGGCAGAAGAGCATTTTTGAAGAAAAGGTCGTTTGCACAGCATGGAAAAAGAACAGATTTCAACTCCCAGTATCCTTCCTGTCATTGATGGTGCCAGTGAACAGTATAGACGACTGCTATTGCCCTGCTACCTTCTCCAAAGGGAAAAAGTGTTACCTTAAACATGCAAATCTGGAGAAAATAGTACCTGTCTTTAGCTTCTCTGTTCCAAAAAAGAATTAAATGTGTATGCTTGTTTTCCATATCTGTGCTGTCAGTGCAGTGAATAGCTCCAAAGCCTTATCACCACGTAAGTGACAGAAAACTAGGATGATAAAAAAGATTATGGATCAATAGCCTGCAACAGGTCTCCAAAGCAAGAAGGTTAAAGCAAGCATTGAGCATAAACACTGACATAAGAGCAAAGAGAAGACACAGCAGTGATACCACTTCAGTTTTGTGTTAATTCCAAATAATTTTTATCAATGGACAAAGACAACATATCTATGATACCCATTGCCATAGGTACCAACCTATGCTGCCATGTCTCACCTTTTGATTTCTGAATGTTCTTCTTTAAGCAAGCAATGATGCCTCTGAGACTCAAACTCACCTCTGCCTAACTGCCTGTGTAAACAAAAAAAATAAATAAGGACAACTAGGCTGAGGGCTGGGTTGGGACAGTGGAACACTTTTTTATGGCCATTAGATCCTTCTTGTCCCCAAGGCATGGGGGAATATATTATTGTATTATTTTTATTTTAACCACCTCCCTTTGAGACATCTTAGTCTCTGTACCTGTTATGTTAAAAAAAAACAAACATAGACAACATGTATGTTATGTTAACATACAAAAACCAAACAAATATCTGGTATTTAGAGACAGGTTGTGGATGTTTTTCTGGTTTGGTTTGTTTGATTTGAGCTTGTCTGGGTGGGTTTTGGTTTTGGGTTTATTTGAGGCAGCGATGTTGGTTTGGGTTTTTTTCTGGGAAGGGGAAAAATCCAATGGTGGGGGAGAGGTCTGTCTGCTGTAAAAGTAGAATGTATGAAGTAACAATCACTGAATTCTGGAAGATATCAGAATAGTGAACACATACATGGCTTTTCTTTTCACTGCCATTCTTGATACCGGTGCATAAACCAACAATAAACCAACAACTTAGGATCAGTAAGGATTCTGTTTGGAATTGCTGAACCATCTGCTGATGATACATCCACAACTGCCCAGCCAGTTTGCTCTTCTAGCTTGATAACATCTGTTACCTTCTGTTTGCAAAGAAATATTTAGATCCAGGTGGACCACGGTATTCTTATTTAAAACAGAGCTTCAGCTTTTGAGAGTGAAGCAGCGTTAAGGACCTGGCTACAGGAATAGGTACAAACCATCCCTGAAAACAGCAGAGCAGTTTGCCCAGGGCAATACTTCTCACAACTATGTCATTCCCTCTCCAAGTTCCCAAATTTGCCTTGGCAAATTCATTTACTATCACAGCCTTAAGGGCAGAACAATTTGCTGCAGATATAGGACACTTTTTGTTTTTGTAAATACAGGACTTTCCTGGCAGAGCTGCGTGCGTATGCATCCAGAGAACATGAAATCATTGCACATGTACTATACATACATTGTGAATTTTCCAAAACACATCTCATTTACTACGCATTTCTTGTGAATGAGCCATGGACAAATCCTGTGTTCCTGGAAGTCACACAGCCTAGGAAAATATCCAGTTATGCCTGGCTTAGGTGAAAGAAGTGTCTTGAGAGAAGACTTTTGTAGTTGCTCAACCCATATTGGAGTTGGCACAAACTCCAGGGGAAGCTTTGTAGCATCTCTGTGGCCATTAAATGAGAGCAAGCCAGAAAATGCACTGGGATTTTGCCCCTTTTAGCATCAAGTAATATTTTGAAGTTTCTCTTAATTTTCTTGAAGGAGATGAAGATACATTTTAAAATTATGATGATGAAGGCTGTTTTAAAACTTTACAAGAGGGGGAATAAGATTTCATGTAAAGAGGAATATTTCTGTTTCAAATATAAACGGAACTGTTGCTCTGGGATTTGAAGGAACCATTGAATTAATTAATTTTGGTTATTAGCTCTAAAATTCAAAAGGATAATTTTTCTTCCATTTCACTCCCCTGTAGGTCCTTGAGTTGGGGAACCTGTGCTGAAGCTCATATCTGAGGGTCTCAGAGAAGTCCATGGGTACACAATGAAGAAAGGTCCTTGCCCATAGCAACTGAGACAAATTCCACAGGCACAGAGCAGCATTCTTATCTTTTCATGGTCTCTCAAAGGCAAGTCTAAGCAACTTTCAAAGATGCTAAAATATGAAAGTGATATAATATAAAGAAGAGGGAATAAGCCAGGCTTAGTGCGGAATTTTTATTAGACCAAAACTGGTTTTATAACGTGAAGCTTGGAGCAAAAATACTGTTTTATTCTTTGTCTCTCCGTCCACTTTCCTCTTCAAAAACAATGTCCTATTAGTTGCAGCCTTCTCCTGTGTCCATCCGCTTGATGGCAGTATTTGAACACAGAAGCGTTTGAGTCTCTTCAAACCATTCCCTCCGCATTTTGCATCGGGAAGTTTGTAACCCGTTCCCGGTGATTGTTTACGGGAAAATGGCAAAAAGAGAGAACGAGAACATGCCAGCAGTGCTTTGCCTGTTGATAACTGCTGCTCCTGACACGGTGAGCTGCAGCAAAACCACATCTGCAAAGAAAAGACAAAAAGCAAAGAAAGAGAGCAGCGCTTCCCCGAAGAGAATTACCGTTCTCCTTTGGAATTAAACTGAACGTAGAATTCAGCCACTCTTCTAACTTGTGCATGGCTTTTGATGGACCAAACGCAGACACCGAGCACTTTTAAAGTGTTCAAGGGCCGTGTTGGATACGGCTTTGAGCAACCTGTTTGTGTCCCTGACCACAGCAGGGGAGGTAAAACTGGATGATCTTTAAGGTCTTCTCCAACCCAAACCATTCTAGGATTCTATGACATATAAAGAAAACTACATGAATGAAAGTAGCTTAAATGAACAGTCACTTAGAGGAAATTAGGAATAATGAAAGGAAAACCAAGAAATTGTTTTATATAAATTCAGCTAAATGAAAAGATTTTGGTACACCGGTATGCTCCTAGCCTCTCTCATTTTGCTTGACTATTTTTTTTAACCCAAAAGGGCATGCAGAGCAACTTTGTTAATAATCTAATATCCATTCTTATGCTCCTCACACTGCACGGTGAGATTCTTATTTGCCTGTCTCTGCCTTGTTGACTTTCTAAGGTGTTCAAATTGGAAAAGGGGAAACGTGTTTTAATTTTGAAAAATATTTTTTGTACCAAAAGGGCAGAACTTCACTCAGATTTTCAGAACAGATGCAGGTACACCACAGCTTGCTGGGAGCTGTGCATCTACAACATTTCCAGCGAGAAATAGTTAATATTTCAAAAGGCTAAATAAACTTGGAGTTATTCCATTCTACTTTCCAGTGTTTAAATTACTGGAAGTATTACAAGAGTCCTGCATTTTATCATGGGCAAATGCAAGCTTTGAAGGGATTCAAGCCTTTACTCTCACCTGTGCCTGTTTTTCTTCCTAACTAATGGGACTTGGAGGACTAAGGAGATCTGACTGATCTGGTGGCTGGGAGCCTGGATTGCTGGGAGATATGAGAGGCAGCCTGTTTTCAGGGAGTGTTGGAGAAGTCCCTGGAGTCTTGAGCCCAAGAAAGAGTTAGTGATGCCTCCTTGCTGAGAGAGAACAAAGATTGCCTGGAAGCCAGAGATGAAAGCATAAGGATCACGTGTGGAATTACTGTTGGGAAAGAGCCATAAAGGGACCAAGTCTGATGTGGAGCCCTGTCTGAGGCAGTTTTTCTTTAGACAACTGCAGGGCTGTTATATTCTAAGAGATTAGCTCAGCAGGGGAGATCTTAGTTTGTGCTTTATAGGAGGACGTGTGAGGTTGAGGGAGCTAAGAGGGAGAAGCTGCAGCTTTATCAGGTTTGCTCTGCACAGCTGCCTGCAGGCCCAGTCCTGTTCTCCCCTTCAGAAAGCTGGAATTGTCCAATAGTTTCAATGAAACTGCTGCTGTTACCTTGGGGTGTCGTCTTCCTTTTGAATATCAGTCCTTTTGATATTTTGCTCATTACTGCACGGATTCTGCATTGATCTTGGCGGGAGATTTTCATTTTCCTATCCTACGGTTATGATCTTCATTAAAAAAAAAATAAAAAATAGTTCTGATGACTGAAAAAGGGTGCAAAAAATTCAGGCTGTCCCCCAGCCTCAAGACTTTCCTCTCCAGAGAAAAGCTTAGAGATTGTTAGCCCTGTTGGCCAAGTTAAAAAATTGTGACATGCAAATGGCTTTCCAGTAGTAGCTCCCTCCAGTTCCTCAGTAGGTAGATCCGGGGTGATCATCTCCATTGATATCATTTCCAGAAGCATGAATTTGGGGAAAAAGGGCTTTCTCTAACAGCATGCACACTAGTGTCTTAAATCCTTCTGTCTTTGAGAGCAACCACAGTGGCATGGATAAAAGTAAACAAATAGAGTGGTGGTAGAGCATTTAGAAAGGAAGACCATGCCCAAATGGATGCAGCCATAATCCACTAACAACTTCAGCAAAGGGCTTCATGTTCTACTTAGCAGAGGCACACAAAAAAGGAGAAGAAAATGGAGAAATAGCCTAGTTTAAAGAGACAATGGAATGGTGAGTCCAAGCATTTGCTTTGAGGATGTGAAGTAAAACAGTGGGATGGTCTCCACAGAATCCCAAGACAGAAGAGGAATGAAGGCCACCCAGTTAACCTGGAAACAATGGAAGTCCTCAAAGTCCTTGTCGTTCTAGCAGGCGTGGCTGGCTTCAGGCAGGGGAGGAAATCTAAGTAGGTGGCATAGCTGGAAGAAGCAGGGAATTTAGGCTTTGTTCTTTTCTTCCCCCTGAGCTGTGCTGTTTAGATTTGCCATACTCTACCCAGTTGCTGGCAGGCAGCAGGGCGTGTGTGACCACTGCAGGATGATGAGGAATTGGGCATCCTGGTATGGATGAGTGTCTACAACCCATTGCAGAGTTCAAAGAGAGGCAAGAAGTGAGGAGGCTGAAATGGGACTGATGATATTCAGCAAACGTGATATTCAGCCTGCCTGAGGTCCTTGCTCATGAAAAGGGCAAGTTGGAAGAAAATACATTCGCAGTTTAATTCAATGATATTCAGCAAAGACCATCCTAAATAGTGGAAGAGATGTCTGTTTGTATCCTGATGGTGCCTAGAGCTAGGCAAAAACAGTGTTGTACCTTTGGGTAGGACCACGATGTCAGTCTTTCAAAAAAGCAATTGGAGCTTAAAAGGATTCCTTGCTGCTCTTTCTTCTCTCCAGTCTTTGGAAGAACTTGATGTAGAGGAGACAAAATGTTACTGAAGCCTGCGGTACAAATGTTGGAGCATTGAACTATCAGCTTAAATAGGTCTTCAAATGTATTCACATAATAAACACTTACATATGTTCTGTCTCTTGTGGGCAGTGCTGAGTTTGCAAACGAGTGAGTTTCCACTGAAAAGTTCCAGCTAAGGCTGCCCACAAGCCTCTGCCCAATCAATATTCACGTTTTTTCGACAGAAATACATTCACCCTGAAGTTCCAGGGAACCCAACTGATTGTGTATTTTAAAAAAAAGGGAGCACTTTGAACGTGGACAGTGTGTGCTTGAATGTTTGCAAGGTGTTTCAGCAGGCCGTGGCTGTGGCAGTGAGCAGTGCTGTGACTAGATGGTGCACTTGCCATATCATACATAGAAACCACCAGTGGAGTGCTGATAGCTGCTTCTTGCACAGGTATTTGTGAAGGCTCTGGTGGTGATTACTCTCTGCACATCTATCTTTTGTCTTTGGGGGAGGATAATCCCAGCTATGGGATAAGGGGGAACTCTGGGGTTTGAGAACGTATATTAAGTATATATCAAGAGTATATATTCAGTATAATAAGTGCAAAACCCCTGAAAAAAAAAAAAAAAAGAAACAAACAACACAATGACTAACAAGGCACTCAAAACACACCATAGTATTTCTGTCCAATCATCCAGCAAGTCTTATTCACTACTATTTATGATGTCTTGTTGGTGTTTATATTGTAAATCCTGCCTGCACTAAAACTTGTCTGACAATTCTTTCTATGAGCCTGGGCTGGGGCTGAAATAGCAATGCCTGATGCAAATCATCGACATTCAGTTTTCCCATGCTTAGTCTCTGGCTCAGACTAATGTTGTTTTAAGTCTCAGCAAAAAAACAGCTTGGTTTCCAAGGATGAGAAGAGATTGTCTCTTCTACTTGTTATTTAAAAATATTAATCTGACAGTCATGTTGAAGCATAACAGCACTATTCTGAGGGCTGCTGATACAGACTTGATATCCTTCTGACATGAGTTTTATTGGGCTGTCATGAATTTCTAGTTATTAATACAATAGTTAAAACAACAAGCATGAGGGGAGAAAACACTAGGTTTACTGGAAACAACTATTCCATATAAATGTCAAGCCTTTTAAAAGTAGAAGTACACCTCCTGCAGGTCAGAGATCAACATCTTAGACATCCCAACATCTTAGAGCTTCTGGCTGAAACACATTCCCTCACAGATAACAAGTTGTTATGCCTCAATTGCCCTGGCTACAGGCTGCATGAAGCTGCCCAACCTGGAGCAAATAAAAAAGTAATTGGAGTTGTTTTGTCTTCCCCTTGCAGTGAACTCAGAATGCCTTGTGCTTGCTGTGAGCTGCCAGTTGCACACGATTACAGGATGCAGCTGGCTGTGGTGTTCTCTTCTCCTGCAGGAGCATGGGGTTCACTGAGCCTGAGGTGTGGTGGACCTCAGATCCTTAGTCTGAATTAGTTCCAGTGGCAGAAACGGGGATTTTAAGATTGTTAGACTGAAAAGCTTCATAATATTTATTCAAAGCCTGCCTGAGATCCTTGCTCGTGAAAAGGGCGAGTGCGAAGAAAATACATTTGCAGTTTGATTCAATTTTTGCATGTGTATGTGTGTGCCTGAATAAAGATTTCAAGATAAAGCTCCTATTCTGAAATTAGAACTGAAACTGGAGCCCCAGAGGGCCCTGGGGTTGCATTCTCATTTGACTGGCTGCATTCTTCTCAAAGTTCAGCGAGGATACCTTATGGTTGCTGGGACAGGAAAGTTTAGTGCTTCAGCAAAGCCCCGTGCATCACCCATGAAGCAGCCTGGTTTTGTCTTGGCACACTGGGGGAATCCTGAAAGCAGAGAATATTTCCCTGCCTGTTTTGAAGGGTTCTACCCCCCTGGACAACACTGTCTTTGACCTTTATCCATGGAGAAAACTGCCAACTCTTTGGGAAGAACTAGAATCTACTCTAGTGTGAACTAGATAATAGAGCATTATGTAAGGTTATCACAGGGTGAAAAATCTAAAGGTGTTGGGCTTATTAATGTAGTAAATAGATAAAAAGCAAAAACTCCAAGACGGAGGATTGTTGTTGTTTCTAGACCTTCTTCTTCTTCTAGTGTGCCATATTCTGCAGTAGAAGGAGTCTAAAAGTTATTGGATTAAAAATTCCACAGTTCCTGTGTACATGACAGGAGTATTTGCCTAACATTGGTAGAAAAGTGAAAATATCTTTCGTTTTAAGCTTTAATTGGATGATTTACCTTTAAGAAGACCATGTTATCTATTCATTTCTGCTGCACTTCTCTATTGTGTGCTGTGTCCAGCTCACACCAGTGACTTCACTTCTCTGATAAGACTTAATAAACGATCTTAAAGCAGAGAGTGCTGAAAGTTTCTTTAGAATCACTTCCCCATCAGGGGGAAAACCTGGCTTAGAGACACAGCTGAGTCAGGAGCTGGGGTCCACAGCACAACACTGATGGTGCAGGTCGAAAGATTTGGCCAGAGCAGGGCTCCAGCAGCTCTTCCTTTCTACCCAAATGGTCAATATTCTTCAACACGTGCACTCTGCAGAATCAATCTGCACTGGTGAGATACCATTTTGACATGAGGGAACGCAAAAGGAGCTGTGAATTACACTCTTCAGTACATGCTAAAAAGTGGAACTGAACTGATTGTTGAAAAAACAGAAAGGAAAGAAAAGAAGTACCAACTTTTCTTTGAAGTAGCATTACTGAAAGGTTACTCTTGCTCTGTTTGCCTTTTGGATCCCCTTTGGGCCCAGAAGAAGCTGAAGAGGGATCCTTCATCAGAGGACAAGGAGTAACGGGTTCAAACCAAAAAAGAGGAAATTTAGTTTAGATATAAGGAAGAAATTCTTTCCTATGAGAGTAGTGAGACACTGGAACACGTTGTCCAGAGAAGTTGTAGATTCCCCACCCCTGGGAGTGTTCAAGGCTGGGCTGGAAGGGACATGGAGTGACCTGGTGGTTGCTCTAGTGGGAGGTGTGTTAGAAACACATATAGTCTAGGCAAAGACTGGCATATAAACCACATTTTAGTGTGCACTGGTTTTGAATCATTTGGATTCTGAGTTCCTTCTTTAATTAATAACACAGAAATACTTTTAGAATAAAAGCTTCAATTAACGAATTTCGCCTCATTCGTTTGGAAGTTCTGTGAGAGGTAATGATTTTTATTTTCCTCAAAATTAAAGAAATGATGCCTTGGCAGGGCCCTGACTTCTGGGTGTAATTTCTGCCATCAAGTCCCTAGACTTCTGGGTCCTCAGCCTTGGGACACATCTTTTCCACAGCTCCATGAATGATACAGCACTTGTAAGGCAATTACTACCTGTCCTCTGTAAAATAGTCAGTCTTGACCACTCTGTCTGCTCTCTTAAAACTGCTCTTCTCCTTAGTGCTTGAACTATTGAAAGACTATTTGTTCCAGAGTGAAGATTTTAAATTCCAGGAGTTTAATTCCTGTTCTTCTCTTTTGTGTACTTGTTTTGTGATTGTGGTAAAGCACACTGCCCAACAACCAGAGGTATTGCTTTCAGCTGAGTAAACCCTCTTTAAGCTTACTAAACCAAGTGAAATGGTGCTATGTTTTCCAGCAGAGACACAGACTCTGTTAGCATAAAATAATCAAAGGGTAGTTGATGATATGTATTTACCAGTGCAGGAGTGAGCCTGAGCTGGTAAAGCATATGTGCTGAGGAGGCTGAAGAAACAGAAGGTTTTCACAGGGGCAGGGAGGTGACTTTAACTGTCATGTTATGACAGCATGTGTTCATTACTTTTCTGGGCATGGCCCTTTGTTCTAGTGCCTTGCTGGATGTGTTAAATCCTACGTAGCACTGAAGCTCTGTAGACTTAGAGTAAAGAAATTAAAATAAAATAAAATTAAAGTAAATTAAATTNATAAATTAAATGAAATTTTTAAAATAAAATAAAATAGAATAAAATAGGCTGTGTAGTGCGGGCTGAGTGTTAAGCTGCATGCTCAGGAGAGCGTGAACAGGGAGAGCAGGGTAGCTGTGTCAGCTCAGCGCTGCCCCTGTGGCTGTGAACTCATTCCCTAGCTGGGTTTTTAGGTCAGGACAGCAGTGCTGTGGTGGAGCTGTGCTATTTCTGCTGCCACAGCCTGTGCAGTCAGCACCGGCACTGCTCCCCTCCTCCAGGTACCACGGGTTACCCAGACTGGCTGACTGAGGGCTCCAGAGTCATTGGGCTTCCTTAAAAACCTTAAAACTGCCCTACTGAACCTAAGGGACAACCAGCAAAAGGCCAGTGAAAAAAAACTCAGTTCTTTCTCATGTTCACATTCAGTTATCCTTTTCTATTTTCCCACAATTTATCATTTAAAGTAAACGAAGCCTGTAGTAGTTAAATCTGAAAATCTGTGAAGTTTCTGTTCACAGGTACTGGTATCATGAAAAATGCAAAGTAAGACATGTCTGTTTTGACTGCCAGTAGACTGCCTTTACCTACGTGATTAGACTTAAATTGTGCAAGCTGGGAGTAAAGTGTTTCTCACTGTGTGGAAGCAGCAAATGCTGATGGAACAGAGCACTCCTGAAGAAAATGCACTCTCCATGGCTTAACAGCTTTGTAGAAGGTCTTTGAGGGAACAAAAGAGGAGGTGATCTCAGGTACAGCATCTGTATGAAAACATGTCATGGTCCTGAGCAGCAAATGGGTGAAAATACAGGAGATATTCTTCTGCATGTCTGGGTATGCTCACGAACACTGCACAGTCAGAACTCAGTTCTGCCTCCATCTTTTGTCCATTCATTAATTTCAGTTCCTTATACAGGATCAAGCACAGGTAGTGTTTTCTTTCTTCTAGAATAAGTCTATATAGTTACACAAATAAATATATTTCTTTTACTAATAAGTAAAGTTTTTCATGATGCTAAGAAGAAAGAAAGGTCAGTAATGATACTGCATTCATTCAGATGAGAGTAGAATATCAACTACCCTCATTCTCTTTAGACCCTGCCTTGCAAACCTTTGTGCTGGTGTTATTTATAGAAAAGATTATGAGAGACATCAGTTGCATTTATCACCTGTAGGGACAGGATGCCAGTTTGGACATCCACGAACTGAACTGAAACTTTCCTTTGATCTCAGAGAGATTTTGGTTCTCTTGAATTATTATGTTGTCTTTTGGTGCCAAGTGCAAGAGATATAGCAGGAGAAAATTAAAAACACAACCTGATTTTTTTAGATCTCCATTCTGTTCTTGTGGACAAGAGATTTGGCTGACTATCCAAGCATCTGGAAGCTCCCTAAAAGCATCTTCAGAGGTTTCAAAGTCAGCTTTTTTACAAGATGGTTTCTAATGGGCTGTGAACCCTTCTATAAATAACAGCATCATCTGTGTGTACATCTGCACACATAACAGTTGCACTGAATCTACCTACAAACAGGTGTCATTGATCCAAATAAAGTGATAGTTGTGTAAGTTTTTTTTCATTTGCAGTAAGTCTCAGGTTGGCTGTGTTCCCAGAGAATAATTTATTTTGCCTTCTAAAGAGATAAAAATTTTCTTTTGCTATAACTTTGGGGTTCAGTGCCTGATGGTTTTTTGAGAAAGGGGCAATAATACTGGGAATTTTATTTAGAAAATGTACATATGCAATGAACAAAAATAATCTGTGCTAATGACAACCACTCTTACAAGAAGAATTTGAAGTACATGTGGCTGTTTCAGCACTCCCCATCTTTCATTCTATTTAAAAGTCCCTGGCAATATGTTCGTCCCCTGGACAGAGGGAGAGGACAGACATTATTTAACGAAGGGGCGTTTATCTGATTTCACTGACATTTAGAGAACATCAGAATCACAACAAAGCTGGGGTGAGAACTCTTTTGGCAATTACTGCAGACACACAAATTCAGTGCCTAATACTGATGACACAGAACAGATTTCCCTGTTTGTGTTGTTGAAACTTCAAAACCAACTCAGAACTGAGCCTCTTTTCATATCTGTGCATACCTGGAAAACAAGCAGGAAAAACTTAGCCACAGCAAAAAGGGGGTCTTGCACAAATGTCCAGACTCTACAGACTTCATCTAAAGAGGACAGATATTGATTTTATATATGAAGGGAAGTTTTCTGGTTCCATCTTATTCCATTTTACTGCTACCCAGCATGTAGGGTCTTTTTCTTCTGTCCTGTTCTATGGGAAAAGAAATATGACTTACAGCAACAAAATTTTGTCCTCTAGCTCTTCAGGTGAGCATACATAAATGCAGAAACCCCCAGAGAGGAGGATGCATGCAGATAAGCTACATTCCCCTGCTACATTTGTGGATCTTCACTCATAGCTGGCCACAAAAGTCCTCAGCCTTGAGTCTCTCATCCTTTACTTGAGAATAGCTCAGTGCACCTTGTAAAGGTCCCAGTTAAAATATTCCCATTTGTCTCTGGAATCTGTATGAAGTTAGAAATCCCATGAACGGATAGCAAAATTAAAAGACAGCATCCTATGTCTTTCCCTGTGACCCTATCCATTTTACAGGATCTGCAGCTCAACATTTTTCTTTCCAGGTCTGTCCTAGGTGACTGCAGGAATTCACACACGTCAGTAAAGGATAGGTGGAGAAACAGCCACCAAGGTAAGCCCTGAGTAGCTCCAACACCTTCTGAAGAGAAGCTGTGAGGACTGCAGGAGCTGTGAGAGGGGACTGAAGGGTGGTAATGTGACAATCAGAATTCACTGAAGCAAGGGACTGAAGCTGACAGCCAGAAACTCCAGATATAAAGAGTATTCCAGAGGAAGCTGAAAACCTTGTTCAGTCACCCTGATTCATACAATAAGAAATTTTAGGTGTACTTTCTGAAGGCTGAGCTCTTGCAAAACTGCAAGTCTTCTGTCATAAACTTAGACAAGAAATGTACTTGGTAATGTGGAGCTATTTGTGCCATCTGGCAGCTGTCAGCTTTCTCTATTCACTTCCCCCCTACTAATGCAAAACACAGAAACTGGACCTATTACATCTTGCTATGTGAAAAAGTTTGGTGTCTAGAGGCTTTTTAAGGCCAAACCATTGCACTGTTCTGGTGCCTGCTATTTGGGCATCCGTTGCAAACATTAATAATAATTTATCCTGGTCAGCAACAACCATATATTCCTTCTTCCTCTAATATTCCTTTATGGCAGTGTGTTTTCCAAGAACATTGCACATGTCCTCTTAAACACCTGAAATTCACCTCATACACTGCTTCAGAAGGATTTAAAAAACAGCTGGTGTTTATCTCATTGCTATCTCCATTTTTAGCTGCAGCTTGCTGACCTCCATCATTTTATCAAAGATTACATTCTTTTTTTTTTTTTCCTTTTTGCCAGAACACTTACAGCTATTCTCAAATCTTTTTTAGTCAGCACCGACACTTTGCTATAAACCACCTGTGAAATTATTAATTTGCTTGTTTCCCATTTGTGTTGTGTCCTGTGAGGAGAGGCACTGGGTCAGGAAGGACTTTCAGGTGGAAGTGGAGAGGTTGTGCCCAGAGGGGACAAGAGGGCAGGGCAAGGCAGAAACAGGAATAGCTGCAGCAGGCAGCCAGGAATTTGTCCTGCAAACAGACTGCTGAGAAGGCAGTGAGAAGACAGACCCTTCATGGGCAGGGAAAGACACAATCACTGGAGGGGGAGATTTAGATTTGGAGTGGATAGAAACAGCCTGGAAAAAGGGTTGTTCCCCAAAGGAGATGGTGAGCAAAGGTGGTTTGGTTTATAAATGCATTTAGTCTGTTCTGCAACTAGATTTCTGTCTGTCAGAATAACGGGACATTGTAAATCTAGGTTTTTGCAGATTAAAGGTTATGTTTTTCTCTTTTATTTGTCGGTTTTGTCAGCATGGGGGTGCAGACTAGAAGGGAAAGAAAGTCTAGACACCCTTGTCATAAAGCTGTGGTTGTTGTGGGCATCGTCCTGCTCTGCAATGATTTCTCTGGTGACAGTGACTGCTGCAGGCTGGATGTCAGCTCCATAGAATGTTCCTGCACTTCCTTGAGGGTGGTGAGGCACAGGAACAGGTTGCCTGGAGGAGTTGTGGATGCTCCATCTCTTGAAGTGTTTTGGCCGGGTTGGATGGGACTTTGAGCTACCTGTTCCAGTGAAAGGTGTCTGTGCCCCTGGCTGAGGGGTGGGAACATAATGATATTTAAGGGCCATTCCAACCCAACCCGTTCTATGATTCTATTTTTTAACTGTATCAATAAAAAATAAAAGAGTCTGAGGAGTTGTGCAGAACAACTTGCTCTGAATTGACATTTCATTGCTGGGATCATCCCTGCCTAGAAAAGATGCTCTGGCTTTGCTCTCTAGAGGCTGCTGTAAAGTCAAAGGCTTATGATGTAAATTAAAATCTCATGTATTTCACAGGCTGGCCTTACAGCACCTCTCTTTGCCCTGAGGTGCTCAGCTACCTGGAGAGCCCAGCTCAAGGCACAACTGAGCTCACTCTAATACCTGGCAGAAAAAAGAAATCTCAATGTAATTCTTCTCTGAAGCTACACATTTCAGATGCCAACAGCGTAGGGCAAACAACAGCAAACAAATCCCTGCTCTTTTCGGCAGAAAGGTAAGATGGTGAGTGAACCTTACTTTTGGGGAGTTTTGTGCCTTTAGACTGGAAGCAGTATTCACAGAGCAGAGCAGAGTGGTGAGATTTTCTGCATCAGGATGTCACAGTGCTGTGAGCATGCATCGTAGGCAATCGGTTGCCAATCCCCAGAACAGTGCCAGCTTCAGAAATGAAAGATGTTGGTGGGGGTGCTGCTAACCACACATCTTAGGTTCCAAAAAAATAACATATTACCTGGGCGAAGTCCATCTGCTGAAGCTGTAAAAATTCTGAGCTCTCAAAGGCCGTAACAAACCTCACTGTGGAAACTTGATTCTCCTCTATTCAAAGAAATTTTCCCTGTTCAGCACCTTGCCAAATGTCTACAAGGTTCTGGCTTCACAAACTTCTCTTTAGTTCTTTCTTGGTTCCATTTCACTTTTATCCTGCTCCTCCAAGACACCAGGTCACCTCTGCTTGTAGTATATCCCGTTTTTCCCTTTTTTAACAGATTTTTGACTAGCTGTTCTGTGACTGTTGCTGTTTAGTTGTAATATAGTATTATCTATATTTCTGGACCAAGATCAGGGTACCATTGCCACAGGGCGGGAGACAAATGTCCCAAAATCATACCAACAAACCATAGCAGAGTGAAGGATAAGAAAGTGGGAAGATGAACCATAAGGTGGGTGAGATTTGGTGAAAAATTGTTGTGACTCATAAAACAAGTCTGAGCTGGATAATTGGAGCTGCTGTCGTGCACCCAGAGCCTGGTGGCACAACCCCAGCCCTGGCTGGTGTGGCAGGATTTTAAGCATCCCCAGGGTTGGCTGCATGCAGCATTATTTGAACCAAGACTGCAAACATGTCAGCTCTGGTTCCAGGGCTCCTCTACAACACTCCTCTGCCATTGTTTCCTCAAAAGCAGAACTAAAAGAATTGAGCTCGATAGAAACTATTTTATTCCGTTTCATATGTTTGCAGTTCCTACCTCCCAAGAATCTGTTCAGCTTGCTAAAAAATGAAATTGCTACAGATGGATATTTCTTTCAATTACTGTAGAAACATGTAACAAAGCCTCTGGCATGCCAAGAACCAAGCATCAAAGCTCAAGAGCTTACATATTCTATTAAGTGGTTTAATATTGTAGAGAAGAACAGAAAAAATACAGTGTTTTGTCCCTTGTGGCCTTCTTTAGGAGACCTCGGGGAACCAAAAGGTTGCAGTTTTTCTGGTCTCCCTGCTCTAATATTAAAACACTTAATAGAATATGTAAGCACTTGAGCTTTGATGCCTGGTTGTTGGCATGGCAAGTACAGTTCACATTGGTTTGATGATTTGGGGTGGTCTGTGGGAGATTATTACCCCCTCCTGTTGAGATACCACAGGAAACACAGGACTGGTGCACAGACTCTTCCTTGTCGTCCTGGGCGTAGCTGCTGCTTGCACCACTACTCGTAACCTCAAAAAACTCCTCATTCAAAGGGAATGGCTTCAGCAAAGGTGAGTGGATGAGCTCACAGCTCCTGTTCTACAACAGAGACTTTCTATTTTATATATGAGGGGAAGTTTTCTGGTTCCATCTTATTCCATCTCACTACTAACCAGCATGTAGGGTCTTTTACTTCTGTCCTGTTCTACAGGAAAACAAATAAGACTTACAGCAATAAAATTTCGTCCTCTAGCTCTTCAGGTGAGCATACATAAATGCAGAAACCCCCAGAGAGGAGGATGCATGCAGATAAGCTACATTCCCCTGCTACATTTGTGGATCTTCACTCATAGCTGGCCACAAAAGTCCTCAGCCTTGAGTCTCTCATCCTTTACTTGAGAATAGCTCAGTGCACCTTGTAAAGGTCCCAGTTTGGACCCATTTGGGGCTGCAGACACACACAGCACCAGAAACACAAAAAAACCCTGAGGATTGCCATAGAGCCCTGGTGTCCTGCAGCTCAGTGAGCACAGCCCATCTCATTTGTCAGCACGGGCTGACCAAGAGGCTGCTTCACCACGTTCCCATCTACCAGCCAAAAGTCACCCCAAAACCTATCTCCTTTTCATTTCTTTTTCCAGGCACACACAATCCAGGTTAGAACTGAGTGAGAGTAGGAAGTCCTGCTCCAGGGGATGTTGTTTCAGACTTTTTTGGAAAAGAATAGTTAAAAAAAAAATTAGATTCGTTTAAACAGGAAAATGTGTCTTGAAAATGACTTTGTTGGCTTGAAGGTCTGGTACACAGTGCTCAGATTGCCCAGGACAGGTCTCCAGCCATGTGAATCCCATGCTGTGCCACAAGGTTCAGAAATAACCTGGATATTCCAACAGAAAAAAACCCAATCTCTAACCTGAAACAAAGAATGAGGAGAAGTCTGGAAAGCAGGACCAAACTGCACTTCAGCAGAGATAATGATGTTGTAGCAGAGCACTTTTGGTTAATAAACCAAAAAAGTAAACAGGGCTGCAGCTCTTATGGGAGAATTGGCCGAGAGGAAAAGGAAATATAGCACTTTACTGGAATTAAATATTGTGGAGCAGATTGAAGGGACCCAGGATAGGAGTGAAAAATAGATTAATTTGGGTAAAAGAAACATTTAATTATTGGTATTTTGAAACAGCTTCAAAAATTCCTCATCAGGCAACTTCACCTACTCTCACAGAATCATGTCTTACTGAAATTTCAGATCAATTTTAATGAAAATTGTTTTACCTGTCCCTTGTTTTTTCAACTTGCTCTAAGAAATTTTGATCATTATTTCAATAGTGTATCTTTGATCCATCTCTCCTTTTAAGGCTGGATCCTTCTCTCGCTCTTACTGCTTTTATAACAGTACAACTTCATGCATTTGGACACCTAACAAAGACACAAATTGGTCTATGGCCTGAAAATATGCCAAGATTTTCTAATTTTAGCAGCAGGAAAAAGGAATAAGTATTTCCTGAATTCTGCACTCCCCCTCCAGCAGCTTAACACTGGCCTAAATCAGTCTCTCTTCAAACGTTTTGTGATTGCTATAATGAAATACTCTGGCTGTGTATTAGATGTGGAAACACGTTCTTAAGCCTTGTTTCTAATTTTAGAACCAGTATTATAAGGGATTTCTATTCCTTGCTCATTTAAAATTTGGTTTAATAGCTGTAGAAGAGGCTATTGAAGGAGATCACCAAAATACTCAGCTGAGCCTTAATAAACTTGTGTTTCTCTCATTAACATGAGGGGAATTCATTGTTTGCAAAGTTTCTTTCCTTCCTTCTCCCATCTTCAGTTCAGGCAAGTTCTTAGCTTGAGGTTTTATTGGTTCGAAGGAGTTTTTAGCTACACTATTGAGTATATCCAACAAAAACAAACATTTAGAACTTCACACACCATCTCTAGAGCTCTTCAAAAACTTGTTGACAAATTCTGGTCCGTGCCAGAAAATCTGTGTTAAAATCACAGATCAGAGATCACAGAATGGCCGAGGTTGGAAGGACCCTCTGGAATTCGTCGGGTCCAACCCCCCTGCTCAAGCAGGACCTCCCTTAAACCATGTCCAGACAGATTTTTAATACCTCCAAGATGAGAGAATCCATAACTTCCCTGAACAACCTGTAGCAGTGCTCAGCCATCCTCACAGTCAAAAAGTGTTTTCTCTTTCTCACCTTGTCACTGGAAAGAGCCTGGCAGTGTCTCCTCTGTGCCATCCTTCAGGAATTTACAGATTGATAAGATCCCCCTCAAACCTCCTCTTCTCCAGGCTGAACAGTCCCTCCCATCTCTCTCAGCCTTTCCTCATGGCAGAGATGATGCTCTAAACTTTTAATCATCTTTTTGGGGCTTTCTTGAGCTCTTTCCAGTGTGTCCATGTCCCTCTTGTAGTGAGGAGCCCAGAACTGGACATGGAACTCCAGGTGTGGCCACACCAGTGCTGAGCAGAGGGGAAGGGTTGCCTCCATCAATTTGGCAATGTAATGCAGCCGTGGTAGGAGAATAATGGACAGCAGACATTAAACAGAAAAGATACTCAGTGTACACTGCTGAGTGCATTGTATTTTAATAAAATTTCTAATTACACATTAAATTTCTAGGTACATATTTAAAAAAAACAAAACAGAAAGTCCAGTGTGGTAAAGTGCTAGGGCTGGTTATGGCTTCATGAAGTCTTACAGACATCCGTGTACACTGCTGCATTATAACTACTGCTTCAGAATACTAATGAGTCCACATAAACGTTTTAAATCATAACTTTGCAGCTTTTATGTTTGCCTTAACTCCTTCTTAGGCACAATAAACCATTTTAATAAAGCTTTGCATTTCCAGATTATAGGACTTTCATGGAGAAGCCCTCAAAGCACTTCACAAATTCCATTCACAAAACCCTGTGGATAAAGATTATCCTCATTGTACAAGATCAGTAAATTAAGAAACAGGGTTTCAGTAATCTGCTTAAAGAAACTGTGGAGTACAACTCTCAGTTCTTAATTTTATCCCATGTTCTAATAATTTCCTTTTGTATCCTTACGCATTATTCCTAAAAATATGTTTCGAATGTCAAGTGACGTTAATTCATAAAATCTACAAAAGAGGGTTTGAAAAAAGAGCCCTGTGTGGTGATATGTCTGTGCTCAGACTTGGCTCCCTAAAACTGCAGTTTGGGCTGAGAACTGCAGCACCTTCACCAGAGCATCTCCCGGGGGTGCCTGGTCCGCCTGTCCATTCAGGCTGTGCTCCCTGAGGGACCCCACCAGGGAAAAAGCTTTTTATTCCAGCCTAAACATATTTTTTGGGCATGTATAAGTCCCCGTCCCTCTTTGTTCTTTGCTTGCTCCTCAGGTACAGATCTCGAACTTTTTACCTGCCAGCTACTGCCAATTTCTTCTGTCTCTCCTCTCAGACTGCTCTTAATATGTTTTTTTTCCATTCACTAGCACATCTCCCATTCTTTTCCAGAGCTGAGGAGAGAGACTCAATAAGATTAAAGCCCAGCAAAGTTTTACTGTCATTAGAAGGGGACTGGAGGATGGAATATCACCTTTTCTTCCCACAGTGGATCTCAGCCTATCATGTCTTTAAACTGACCAGAGCACAATCATCATTCAGTAATATTGCCAGAGTAAAACTTTATGCATTTGGTTGAATGAGACATAATATTCTGATCATAACATATTCAAAAGAGTTGCAGTAGCCATGGCTTTTTTTTTGTTAACATTTCACAGACCCCCAGCATTGGTCACTGTATCAATCTCCTACAACACTGTAACTTTAAGGTGTCCTTAAATAACTTGCAAAATCAGCCTAGAAAGAATAAAGATCAGATAGAGAAAAAAAAATTCTATTATGTAAGACATCAGTATTCTTTTAGTCTAGCCTTTTTTGTGGTTGAGCTGAAACAAAAGAATACATATTTCCAGAGAAAGGAATTAAAAGAGCGGATTTTAATGTAGAAATCCAGCAAGACTAAATAGTACTTTTTTTTTTTCTTTCCTTTAATTGCTGAAGAGTTGTACATGAATTTTTGTAGCTAATAGCCCACATCCAGGAACTATCATGGGCTAAAAGTCTTCGAGACTGTATATTTAAATATTGATTGATTGTTAAATATAAGATGTTACTGAGTAGTCCAAATCTCTATGAAAACCCTTAACAGCCTGATCCTACCACTGTTGCTGTTATTATTAGAGGCCAAGACATGTCCTCCAAGGAATGGATTCTGTCCCCTTTGCTCCTGTGTAGTACTTTGGTCTTCAAGAATTTCTTCTAAATCAATATAAGAGTCGTATGGCCCTGACTTGACAAAACATAAAAGCATTTTAAGATACCTATTTTGGTTTGCCATCTTCCAGGAAGGAATTTTGGTCGTATGATGAGAAGAACAATTCTGTTTGATCTTAAAACACTCATTCATGCCAATTACCTCTGTGCCCGACTTCTCAAACCATAACCCCCACCTCTGATAACTCTGGGATCCTCACAATTTGCATCAGTCTCATAAATCTTTGGATTTTGTCTATTTTTTGGGGGACAGAAGCATGTGCAGGGCTCTGATTTGGAAAAAGTGTCTTGTTGATGTTTAAAAGAACAATGCTTGGTTCTCTGTGCGCTGTGATTCATTAACTTGCTAATCTGATCTCCTTGACCTTGTACAATCATGTGCAAGGCTCTCCCGAGTAAGGACTCTGACATGCTGAGCTGTACAGCACACCAGGCATTTAAATGGCATAAACAAAATTCAGATTTTTGCTGGTGGTACCATACGTGGCAGAACGATGACATTAGTATTTAAAAGATCTGAGGGAGACTGCTTCTCTAGCAGGTGATGAAACTGTTTGGCAGAAAGCAAATAAAGAAAGGAAATATCTTCTTACATTAAAGAAAAACTTGAGAGTTGGCAAGGAGTTGAATAAAGAGACTCCCTGAGCTACACCAAACTTTTCTATTGTAATTCTTCCATCCTCTAAGATTAGCTGTTTTAAAATCCAATTAGTCCCTCAATAATCATGACTGTTATCTAATGATGAATAAACCATCTGCAGAAAATATTGCAATCACAGGCACAGCTGTTACCATATGCTGAAATTTTCTTACATGACCTTGGTTGCTACAGTACCTACCAGCTGAAATAAGACGTGGAAATATTGCCAGCTTCAATTAGACAAGCAAGCTGTTCCTTTCCCAAGGCTGTTGAGGCACTTCAGCCATTAACATAAAACACAAACCAAGGCGTTATTACAAATTTTGATTACTCGTTCCTAAGCTGAAGAGGTGAAATTCTGGAAAGAATTTCACTTCATCCTTATTAGCGTGGCTAAAAATAGAAAACTCAATACTTGATTTCAAAAGATCCCCAATTATCTGTTGCTTCTAGAAATGGAATCTTAAGCCTGGAGTGGGAGGGGGTGCAGGAAGCAGAGAGGCTCTGGCAATGAGCTGCCTTGGGTTTATTTAGAACAAAGGCACAAAAGGGGATTTTTGGCAAAGAAATCTGGCGTGCTTTTCCCTATTCACCAGGTAGGAAGTATGTGACCTTGTTTACTGTTGGTCTACCATGAGGTCTATTTCTAGCAACCTGGGACATTTTAATAAAAGTAATCCTTTAAAACCTTTCCAAACCTAAACTTTCAAACGTGCATTTGTAGTAAGGAGATGCCAGCTTGATTATGTATGCCTTTGTCAAGTAGTAAATATTTTAATCTTTTGGAGATTTTATGTTAGCCCTTCTAATCCATGTAACCCTTTCTATATTACACTAATACTAAAAAACTGAATTTTGACATAAAACTTAACAAACTTAGTGAAACTAATGTAATTTCTTAGGCCAGGAAAATTATTTTGCCTTTTAATTGCTTAAATTATCCGTTCAGTTTAATATAATGCAATAAAAGAATAAAAGAGATGGAGAGAATAAAAAGTATGGGTTGAATTACAGTGCCTGCAAGCATTTCCAGACCTATTTTGTTTTACAGATTGCTCACTAGTGGTTCAGTGTGTGATATCAGTATTTAAAATCTAGTTTCTCCAGTAATTTTTGTAGGATGACTAAGTCACATGGCCTTTTTTTGCTCTGAGAAAGCTGAAACTAATTCTGTAAGGGGGGTCTGTGGCAAAGATAATGACTCTTCTGACTCATTTTCCATGGACATTTTCTAATACCTACTTAAAAAAATAATGTTTCTGCAAACAGTCCAATTGCTCAAATTATTCGTTGCAATAGGGGTACTAGAATTGCTCATGGGATGCTTGCTCACTATTTGTAACTTTTAATTCCTTCTTCTATCTGCAAATAGTATCACCTGAAGTTAAGAATACATTGAATGTATAGCTACAGTAATTTCCATGGCATAAAAGCTTTTTGCATAACTTTGAAGGAGAGAAAAGATGGTCTATGCTGAGATATGGCCCAGCTTCTCAGGAGGTAGGGAAGAAAAGGAAAAACAAAAGCAGACAGTCACATAAATCACCTGGCTTCTACCTACACCACAATCTCCTTTATCATCCACCACATTTGTAATTCTCTGCCTTTTCCCACCTTCACAAGGAATTTGTGAATTTTCTATTTTCTATTTCAGTCTCCCTTTAAGGCATGTTCCACGTGTCACATTGAAGAAGCAGAAACTGTCTGTCCTGTTCCAGACTAAGAGCTCGTTCACACAATGTGGTACCTGACCTGCACTTTCCAGGTCTGTGCTCCAGGAATACACCAAAAGCACCAAGGGAGCTTTTGCTAAATACTTTATTTTGTGTCCTGTTAAACTAAACAGTCCCACTCAATAGATAGAAAACAATTACCAGCTTGTTGCTAATAATTTTTTATGGTAAGGCAAACTCTAACTTAGGGAAGGCGTTGGGAATTTTGCTACTGCCTTTGTTAAAGCTAAGACTTTCTAAGATTACAACGGAATTATGCTGGCATATGCTTTAGAATGCTTGCAATTATCACTAGTTCCTATGATTAAAAAGCTCAATGCATGAATCAATTATTTATAGTGCAGTTAGAAGAGTGTGTGTGTTTGCACGTAAATCCGTGTATAACCAAGTGTACTGACATTGGAATATTAACTAAAACATATAATAACCTTAAAGCTTTAAAAACTGATTGTGTTCTCTTACTAATGCAACAAACTCAAACTGCAGCTACTTTGTGATTGCAGTTTAAGAATTCTGCATCCTTTTGCAAAGTCCATTTATCCTGCTTGTTAGGCCACTGCAGAAATCAGTCCACACCTTCCTCAACAGAAACAAAAAACTTCTGAACCAATAACTACCTGAGGCAACCTTAAGTGATTTTTAATTAGAAGGGAATATTATTTTGTATAATTCATATGTATGTTCTAATGCTGTCAGGGAGGCATGAAGCAGAAAAAAAGTCCCAAACTATTTTCTAGATGTAAATAGACCAGCTTTTGGCACCATTTAAGACATGGCCACTTGGGTTAGCCCAAGGACAATAGCTGAGACTGGGAAGACTTTTTCATTCTTACATTTCTAATTGTAGTTAGTGAATATGTGCTTACAGTTGATAAAAATTGTTTTTGCAGTAGTTTTACAGATGTGTACCTTATCATATTCCTTTCACCAGTCTTATGATAGAGGAAGAAAACAAGATTGATCTATTTATAATAGAGTCAGCAGCCTTCCAGTGTCTGGATATCACTTATTTCAATAGACATAATTGTGACCCTTCAAACAGCCTGTAGTTTTTCAGGGACCATACATATTTTAGGGTGATAAGTGATTTATCTTCTCTCTGTCCTGTTTATGAGAGTATGGTATGCTCACCACTAGCATCTGTTTGAAACAGTGCTCTAGAAACTGAATCCGAGGTTATGCTGAGTGAAGAAGGTAGAGAAATGGTTACAAAACTGCTTTTATGTTTGTTTCTTTAAAACTCTTTCATTATCTTTCTTAACAGTGTGTTGCCAACACGATGCCACCCAATTGTTTACTGCCTGAACCTGGCCTCTGTGCTGCTGCCTCAGCAAACTTTTGTATTTGGCTGCTTCACAAAGTTATTTCTATTTGGGTGAAAAATTGGTTTCAAAGTATGTTCAGGATCTATCTTTTCTTTCTGCATATTCCCTCCAATTCAACCATCTGTGCAAATTAGCAATGCTGAAATGCTTATTAGAGCTTTTCCCCCCTCCTTTGATTAACACTTCTTGCATTTAATGAAGTCTCTTATAAATTGTGGATCAAATGTTCAGACCACTTATGTCACCTGACACAAGTCTAAGAAGAAACACAATGATGCATCCCTTCAAACCTGGGGCTCAGAAGCACCAAAAAAACCAGTGAGCAAATGGCAGAGGTGCAGTGCCAGTGTGTGACCTGGCAGACAGGATAAACTTGTCTAGAAAAGGTGAAACATCTGCAGCTGTCTCAAATCCTGTCTGTCTCATGGGATTAGGCCTTTAATTGTAAACAGAGGCTGGATGACACCGTGAAACCTGGATTCCCAAACCTGAGGGTTTTAGGAATGCAGGCAGGCATGCAGAGATTTAGCCCCAGGAGAGCTGTGAACACACAGAAGCTCCTTTTTATGTGGTTTCATCTTCATCAGAAGCACCAGGGCTGAGCATGGAGGGGAACCAGCACTCACAGCACCCGAAAGGAGCTGCAACACCAACGTGTCCATCAGGAATGTGCTCTGGAGAAGGAGGATTGAGGGCTCAGAATCAGAGATGGGGAGCAAGGGCCAGAGTCCAGCACTGTCTGATAGAACAGCCCCCAGGGCTGCTTTTTCAATCAAGATTGGGACATCTGTTCAGATATTAAACACTTTGAGAAGATTCATTTACCTGGTAAACTTACCTAGTGAAATCAAACTTTTATCAGTTCAAATTGTGAATATTAAAGTTCGAGGAAAATGTGATCAAATCTCAAGTTTAGTGATGCCAGATGCTTGAAATAGCCCTGAATTTTTGTCCCCTTCCTCTCCCTTTGCCAATATTGTGAAGACAGAAGGAAGGAATGGATTCAGAACTGGATTTACCTATGAGCTTGGAACATAACCCCAACAAACATTTTGGGGGGAGCCACTGTCAGAAGACAGGAAAGATATGTTTCATTCTTTATATAAAATCTCTTTACAGTCATGTTTCCTCTGTGAATCCAACACCGCAGACAGTCTGACCTAGAAACATACATCTTTTATTTCCAGGTGTTCTAATTCCTGCTGACAGCTTGATTCTAAAGATCCACTCTGTAGGGTAGTGTTTCTTAACTTCATTTAATTGAATGACTGTAAGAATGTTTTCAGGAAAAGAAAAACACAGACCGTCTCTACAGTGCTCCCACAATTGTCCTAATTTACAAGCAACTTAAAATTAGGCTAAATTTTGAGTGTTCATTTGTTACGAAATGAAAGTCTGTTTTCTTGGAAGTACAGGGAATATGTGTGGTTTCTTTCAAATTTCACAGACCAATGTCTTAAAATCTGCCAGTGATGCATAAAGCTCAGTCTGAGAAACACAGCCCCAAGAACTATTTGAGGTACTGTGCTGGATGCAGACTGAAGGATATCTTGGTTCCTAGGATGGTTGTCTAATCCATTAATGTGTTGATGACCATGTTTAATGCTTTAATTGTTCTCCCTGATGCATCTGCTAAAAAGTCAGGCAAGTGAATTGTGTCAGGTAAGCAGCTTGCTGCTGTTGCATACGTGAAATTTGGCTATTAACTGGCTTATATCAACAAGCAACTGCAGCCAGCACTGGGTAAACTGAAGTTTGGCAGGGCTGCCTTTGTCATTTTAACAGACACAGGGAGAGATTTTAGCAGCAACCATGTGAGGAGGTGCACAGATTAATTTCCCTTTTGCCACCCTGCCCAATGCTTTGAGGAAAAAAAAGGGTCTTCACTGAAAAATGAAATTTAAAAATGGTGATCCAGTACCAGCATAAAAGCAAAACCCCAGTACAAGCTCTATAGCTTTCTGAATCCACAAACTTTTAAAATTTAGTCAGATACACCAAGGAAAGCATTTGATAGATGAAGAAACTCCCATCTTGAGCCTGTCAAAGTACTGCATTGACATAATTCCTTCTTAAGATTCTAAGATTCAAATGCTTCCCTCTTGGAAGAAAATACCAATCCAGTTATCTTCCTTTGCTCCCTTGTATTCCTGGTTTTCTTTCATACTGCTCATTCAGAAACTGATTAGCTTTGCAATTTTCCTTCCTTTGCTTAGGAAATAGATAGCCAGAATTGTAACCCTCAGCTTTCTGTTTCACTCCTGTCAATGAATCTCAATCAATTCTATTTTTTAGAAATACTGGTAAGGCACTAAATGTGCATATTATTAGAACCTATTAAAATCATCGGGACAGCTGTTTTAGAACATATTTCCTTGAAAATAATTTTCAGCCTGAAAAGCAGGATTAATTAGCTTTGCAATGACCTACATAGATTGTTCAAAGTGCCTGATTGCTATCAGCCGTCCAAGGAAAAAGTTAAGCAAACTGCACCATGAGTTGATCTCATACAGGGGGCATGGAAAAAGAGAGTACATTATTTACAAGGTAAAAAATAACTTGCTAACAACATCAAACAATCTACTAACATCATCTGGCAAGTCATTTGAATTTATATTCAAAGAAGATCTATTAGAACCTGAGGGACAAGGCAATAGAATAAAATAAGATCACTCTCATTATTATGAACAAGAGGAACTGTCAACAGTCTGATGATTTTACTGCTGTCTGTCTATCAAAAGAGGGAAATGTGTGTTAATATGTCTCTTTCTAGTCATACAGTATCTCTTATTTTTTTGTCTGACATTTTGTAACTCTGTAAGCAGTCTAAAATTCAGTCTTTTTTGGTGTACTTCTATGCTATTTTGTACACTACACAGACACTTGACTGGGTTTAGGGCTCTACAATAATATTTTTAAGGGAAGATAAAACAACCCAGTATGTGCAACACCTGTCCATTCTGCTAGAGCAATAAAGGATAATGGTAAAACTGCACAGTGTGGACATGGCAGGATATATGAGGAGAAGATGTCAGGTGCAAACATGCAAATTTCCCTGGGCATGTCCTTCCTCAGATCATTGATGGAGAAGTTGTATAAAACTAACACCACTCTTTCATGGACTCTGTTTTTTTCAACATACATTAAAAATGAGACCTACACATAAGGTGGATAACGCTTACATAAGCTCGAGTGCAGCTAGATCATAAATTGGACATTTTATTTAATTCTCATTGAATCTAGCACATACCCTGCGTGTGCAGCAGTGAAAAGTGGTACAGTACAGAATAGAAGATCCTTGTGAGTGCTGTCAAGAAGGCAAAGTTTCATCTATCCAGACCACAGAGATTTTGCAGTACATCTGCCCTCCTCCCTCCTGCAGCCTGCATAACATGCTAGAATTTTTTTTCAGATGGCTGGAAGGTACTTACAGAGTGAGAGAGATGGGCTTTGTCTAGTAATAAAATCAGTAGAGGGAGTGCAGGTTGGATGGACTTTGTCACTTAATTATTCTCACAACTTTATCTTCAACGTTCATAAAATTATGCTGCACCTCTTGGGTAAGTCAGAAAGCCTTGCTCCTTAACATTTGCAGAGTTCAGAGCTGAATATAAAAACGCTATTGAGTTACAAAGTAAAATCATAACAGTAAACGTTTCCCTGAGAAGCCAAGTCTAAACCAGATCCAAAATATGTCATCTCCCTTGAGCTCTGTGTTACATCTGTAAGACCAGATACAAAAACCTTGGTAAAGTCTCTCTGAGTAACTAAGAGCCTGAAAAAGACAAGGCCAAAGGAGACACAAAAATTTTCCAGCCAAATACAGAGTCTGCTTGCAAGAGCACGGAGACTAGAAGTACTAAGAGCCTTAAGGCTGTATTTTGAAACTTTTACAGGCACCCAGCTTGGGCAAAATAGTTTGACCCACTGGGGCTCCAGAGCTTCTGTCCCAGCTGCATCTGTCCCCTTTATGACTAAAGAGAACTTTACCTTCCTGAAACAGAGAGGAGAGCTGCCCAGAGAAAGACATTCTGAAGCACCAGGCTCAGAGTTGTGTCTGAAAGGCACCAGAATTGGGATCCTGCAGTAAACACCAAGAATCAGTCGGGATTCAGAGCAACAAACTTGTTTCTACAGGTAAGCAAAAGGAGCACCCAGCTCAGCTGTAGGAGGAAACAGGTTCTGGACTGCAGCCTCTTGATTCCACTTCAAAATCGGTGTGGGTGGGGGAAGTAATAATTGTAACAGCAATTTTTCAGGAAGATTGAACACAGGCAATGAATCATTTAAGGGTTGGCAGCAATTTATGCAAGCTGGGATCTCCCTATTCCTGCAGACAAGATCTGCAGATAAAGAAAAACTTTTCATCGATGGCAGCATAAAACTTCCTCCTACTCAGTTTGTTACAGTCTCAGAAAAACAACAGCTCAGTCAGGTAGAACTCCTCTTGTTTTGGGGCAGAAGGATGCTCCAGGACAAGATTTGTTCCAGTCCCATTTTCCGTGGTAATAATTAAGAAGAGTTACGAAAGATCTTAAAAGTTCACTCACGAAAGCTAAGTGTTTCTGTAGAATGTGATAAATTTCATAATAATTTGAGACACAAGAAGAAACTGCAGCTCTGTGTGGTAGAAAGAAGGCAAACTGAATGTTGTTCATTTGGAAATGTCCTAGAGGGAATGCTATAATATAAATTGGTTTATGATGTTAATAAGGAGAAAATTCAAAGGATGATTGTTGGCAGAGGAGAATTTAACCTGGCCCAAAACTTTGAAATTACCAAAAGTAATAGAAGCAGTACTGAAAAATTACAAGATATGTGAGTATAACTCAGAGACAATCAAACTGCTTCAGTAAACAAAATATGAAGCCAGTTGGAAGAAACTTGCTCTCCTGAGGGTTGTTTCCATGTGGAGCAGCTCATTCTACATCAGGTTGTCAGCATAAAATGGACCAAAGTCATAAGTGCCTGAATTTCCAAGGCTGGGCCAGGAAATGCAATGGTGACTGTCAAAGCAGCATTTCAAGCTCAGGGTACAAACCCAGCCAGAGCAAAGGATGAGGAGGCAAGAGGAGGAGGAGGAGGAAAAGGTTTAGTGCTGATGGGGAGGTGCACATTCCACCTCCTTGGTGGAGGGATCTCTGCTTCCCCTGTGAGTACACAAGTTTTGGAAGTCTGGGTCCGAGGCAAAATCTGCCAGGCAGTGAGCACTCCAAAGAGCTAAAGATAATCTCTCGTGTTTCATGAGCACAAGACCATGTCTCTTCTCTTCAGATGCAGAACTGATCCAGCTACATGGGGGTTAAGAGTGGAAAACAGGTGACTGTGCAAGGTCTGCACTGGGGCAGCAACAGATCTGCCAGTATTGACCATCATTTTTTGGGGATGGCTCCATGTGCCTGCTGGAAGAGGCTGTAGCAGGCTGCCTCAGCTGGATTCCAGAGCAAGCCTTCTGTGCAGGGAAACAAACTGAATGAGCTATGAAACAAACTGAATTATGTAGGAGACAGAAATTTAAGAGAAAACACACTTTTAAATAAAAAACTACAGAAGAAAGCAAAGAACAAGTCAAAAACTGGGGTTAAATGAAGCATCATTTTTCATTTTCAAGAAATGAAACCTCTCTTTTTGGCAAAATATCGTGGAAGGCAAGAAGGGAAGGGGTAAAGGACAGGAAAGCCATCAGTGTCTAATTCACTATCAAACATTCCAAGCCTGTTAACATCCACAAAAATTCTGCATAGCCACCAAAATTTTTACTGCTGTATATATTGAACAACAAATATACAGGAGAACAGCAGTGTTGATCACTAAAAGTTCTGCTGATGCTAATGATAAAGAAATGGACAATTTGATAAAGGAACATAAAAAGGGGGTTTATAGACTGCTTCAGTTATTAATATACTCTAGTTTTTGTATTTCTCCTGCTACACTTTGCTCACTTCTTTAAGTTCATGGACTTCCTGAACTGTTGTTTTGATCCAGACTGACATATTTAATTAGTGTATGCCCTGTGAATCTGTTTATTTCTTTGCTAATTTTGCTTGCTTGTTTTTGAACCTACACGGAATTGTTGCCTCCTCAACATAATCTGCCAATGAGTTGTGTAATGTAAATATTTAAGTTTGTGAAAGTTACTTTCTTTTTTATTGCTTTGAAACTTCCATGTGTCCACACTGGTATATAGAGGCAAAGGCTCAACAGTTTTCCTATTTATTACTTCATTCTTCAAACTTTTATAGAACTTTCCAAGTTGAAAAGTCATTTCTTCATTGTTGTTTTACATGGAAGTTGTTTCAAATTCCTGGTTATCCTTGTTCTTCTCTATCCCTTTCCCACAGCTACTTCACCTACTTTAGTTCCAGTTCTACTCTATGGAATGACCAGATCTACACACTCTATTCAAAATATGCAGCATTCAAAGCAGCATGTTGATATCTTGTCTGCTCTCAGCAATTCTCCAAAACAGCTCCTCTATCATGGAAGATAATGCCAAAATTTCAGATTACTTTCCTACTATGCCTTCGTCCTGCTTAAGTGTTCCTGTTACATTTTGATCATTTGTGAACAAAATTAATTATCTGGCAGATTGCCTCTTCACAACTTCCCAAAATTCTACTTTTTTTACCCCATCTTTAGTATTCTTTGCTCTCCCTTTGGTAGCATTTATGCCTTTTTCTATTTCTCCCAACTATATGACTTCCACCTATTTGGGAGGATGTATTTTTAAGAGCTACTTTCTTCTTTAATTTGACTGTTTCATGAAGCTGAATGCTTTTTATTTTGTGGTTGGGTTTTCATTGAATGGCTCTGTTTTCATTGAATGGTTCTGTTTAATTAGCACTGTTCATTAGCTGCAATCCTCTGATGTGGTGGTTTTAAACTTTCTCCATGCGAGCTATAAAAAAATTGTCCTTCTAGCTGCTCCTTTTTCACTTCCTGTTAACTGGTTTTCTCATGGTAATATGTAGTTCTATTTTAAAAAGAAATGCTATTGTTCATTTCCCTTTCCATCAATTCAGTTCAACATACTTGTATGAAACTATATCACAGTCAAATTGCAGTGTTCCTAACATAAAATGTGTTTGGTTGGGGATTATGTTTGTTTGTTTGTCTGTTTCTGGTTTTTGTTAGGTTTGGTTTGTTTGGTTTTTGTTTTTTTAAATGCAGATAAAAATTAGTTATTTATAAAAAGAAGGATTTCAAGACCTCTTCAGAAGCAAAATCCTTTCTGGGTAAAGCTAAAATCTGCCTTTTTATAGTGAAGATGTAGATTTTTCTGCATGATAAAGATGCAGTGGCTCCTCTGTGCTCTCATTGTTTACATTGGGTTGACCTTAAAGAACAAAAAAGTCTCCAGCTGCCTTAAAAAAGTATAAAGATGTATAAAAGGTTGAAAGGCAGGTGATGACTGCAGAGAACCACTGCTGCCCCTGGGCAGTAGCCAGTGAGCAGAAAATCCATGGTACACCAGTGGCTCTGACATGTTAGTCATGGTGAAATGATAAATGTAAGCTATCTTAGTCAAATGTAACACTCTTGAAGTGGAATAGCAGAGTTAGATATGTTTACAAAAAAAAAAATAATCACAATTATTTACTATTTGATTGCTGTAAAGGAGAAAAAACTGGATATCTCACACCCCTACAATATTTTCTGAACAACCTTTGAATTACATTTCATTGGTATGAAAGTAAAATTATGTGGCACACTCCCTGTCCTGGTTTAAGATTTGTCACATAATATTATGTACTGAAATTTTGCTAAAGTGTCCCTATTTTACAGCCCAAAATAAACCCTCAGGCTGCTGTGAGTACATGTTGTCCCTCAGTCATATTTTCTTCTTGAGTTCTGATTTTACCATTTTGGAAAACACTGGCAGCAAAGACCATAATAAGTGGAAATAATGTCTGAGTGAAAACTGCAGGAGCACAACTTTTCCACAAGTTATATCATATATTCATTGTTCATTGTTTCTCCATATAAAATGTTTCCTGACAACCTATAACATCAGGGCCAAGACTAACTTGTTTCATGGCAGCAACTGATGCATATAATTAAAATTAAAATCAGAAGACTTGCAGGGATTGTCTGTTTGGAAGGAGAAATAGACCAAGAGGTATTTGAAGATCTCTTCAAATTCCTACAATGCACATCTGTGATGAAGTAAACACAGCAAGGAGCTTTTGCTAGTGTCATAAATAGGATCAGATATGAAAGATCTGGATTGTAATGTTCTTGGTAGTTGAAAACATAAGCCAGGGAAAGACTTACTTCATAGATCATAAAACTTGAATTTAAAATATAGAATTGAAGTAAATTATAGCATTCACAATTTTTAAAAATCCCACATAAGCATTATTCAATAATTATGCTGAAATTTTTGCTTTATCTATAATCATCTAACAACTTTCTAGGATAAATATCAGATATTCATTTTATACCATCAACAAATGATAAGTACAGTAAAGTGAGTTATGATACATATCCTAGCTAAGTGGGATGAAATTAACTTAAAGGAGATATCTCTCAGAGCTTGTACTTCTAAGAGCAGAATCAGCAAAACTTGCAAGATTACCAGATTAAACACTACAATCAGTGTGAATAACATGCACACTTCTTGACAAATTTAAATTTTTTCCACTTGCTCTGTTGTGCTCTTGTTATGATAGAGGGTCAGAGAAAAAGATAATCACTGTTTGCTCTGTGCTACAGAGTGCTTTGCATGGTCTCATTGCCTTTTCTTCTCTCCAGGCTCCTCACCTGTGTATAACAAAAAAAATGATGTCAATGACTTGGTCAGAGGGGATTAAAGTTAACTGAGATGCCCAAGGGCAAACAAAATCCTTCCTTGCTATTAAAAGACCTGATATTTGCCTAAGCTTTGCAGTTCAGTTGTACCTGCAAACAGGATGAATACCTGGGCACTGCACATGAGTATTCTAGATCTCAGCCAGGTTTTGGTAGAGAAACCAGAGAAAAAAGATCTTCCTAAAATTTCTGTCCAAGGGGTTAAATCAGAAAATGCTTAATGTGCTGACTATTTCCTTTTCTTCAGAAAATGCAGTTCGGGCTGCTACTTTTTGTAAGAGTAAGAGAAGCATCCTTTAATATAGCTCTTCACAATATTTATTCAGGAGACGGGAAATCTGGGTGGAAGAGGGAATAGAAAAGAATATGAAGAATGATCAAATGTGAAAATACAAGATCAGTTAATGAGAGCCCACGCAGAAATTCTGTAGAATAAGAGCTAAGTGTTTAAGGCTGTTTTTAATAACATCTGCCAGAGAAAAGAGTGAATGTGATCAAAGTGATTTGTTGCTGCATGTACTCCTTCCTTGATTCTCACAAAATCTCTCTTCTTGGACAGCAGCTGGTGGAATGGCACCTGAAATTCTGCCTCTGACAACAATTTAAAGGGCGGTTTTCACATTAACAAATGTGTAGTTCACAAGACCAGCCAGCAGAGAGCAACGCTATTTAAATTTGAACCGAGCGTGATATCTTGACAAACTAATTATTACATTACTGTGCATAAAACTGTATAATGCAGGACGTTAAATGTAATGCTCTGTTACATCAGTCGCAGCCACTCACTGCCAATGCATTCCGATGTAATGTCTAACCCAGAAAAACATGTATGCAAATCATCTGCATGCTTGCTTTTAATTTGCATGATCTTGAGGGGTTCTTCTGAGGTTATGATGTATGGCGAACTTGCAAAATTAAACACAGATGTACTTTTATTTCACACACAAAATTTAACTGCAAAGCTTTAACAAGGAATTTGCACAATGAAATTATTCCCTCTAGCCACCTTAAGGGGTCAGATGGTTCGGAATGAACTCCGTTTGTGCAGGGTATATTGGGCAAATAAAAAACATCTGTTTTATCTGCAAGTTTTTCTGTATCTGTGGGTGGAAAAAGTTTACCATCTCCTTTACATGGCAGCCCTTGAAAATTCCTAGTCTGGGATTACTCCAGTCCCTCTCTTGGTGCAGCCATTGGACAACAGCTACAAAAACTATAAAGTCTGCATATTTCATGTTGGGGCATTGGAGAGGTGACCTGCTGAGCCCAGTCACCCTGAGAAATGCCCTTCAGCCTAGGCAACGATTTATTTTCCCTTGTCTCTGTTTCTTTCAGCTTCCTAAAGATGTAGGGACGATCTTACAATCCAGCTGTACCAAGAATGGCAGAGTAGCAGGTTTTCCCAGATGGTGGGAAAGCCTCTTTCCTCTGGCATCATCTCTCTCCTGGTCCACAGATTTGCACTGGAAGATGATGTGTCTGCCAAAGAACAGAGTTTCTTCATGCTGCCAGTGAGCAGAGCATCTCCATCGTTCTCAGCCTGGGAGATGCCTTGGAACAGTTCTCAAATTGATAGTAAGAGATACTGTAAGGTGGCAGTGAATTCCTTGGCAAATATGAAATAGGTTCTGGAGGGAGAAATCCTGAACTGTCTCAGCCATGTAGTATCTCTAATGTTCTTTTCCCAGCTGCATTATTTTTCCACTGAGGCTGAACCAAAAGGTTACCAAAAGACACAGACTATCCCTTGCAATTACTTTAAGATGAAATTAATTTTTTTTTCCTTAAGGAGTTCCCAAAAAAAGACCAAAAACCAGGGGAAAAAAAGGCTTTAACTGACAGTGTAGCACTAAACTTGTAAAGTGGCTTACTGAGCATCTTACAGCAAGATATTACATTCAGTATATTGAAGCAGAGGCAGGCAACCAACTTTCTATGAAAATCCTCCTGTTTTGCCAAATTAAATGATTCGGTCTGTTTTCATGCAGGTTCACCCACAAAGCATTCTTGTAGACTGTCGTGCAAAAAAAAGGGATATTCAGAGTAAATTTTAATTAAATATTGCTAAATATTTCCAAAAGGTGAATGTGAAATTAACATAGAGACTTCACAGCAGCAGTCTGATCCAAGAAATTGCACTCAGCTTAGGAAAAAGGAACTGTACCACACATGCAGGCAAAATACTGGACATGTTACAAATTATAACAGTTCAAAACAAATAGTGGACAGAAGATGTAGAGGTCAATCAGAAGTCATTTTGGTTTTTCAGTCAGATTAACTTCCCAAAGCTTCTGAAAGAGTATGGACGTCTTTACAACAAAAAACCATGGAAATATCTCTGAGTAAATAACCTGCTTCAAAAGATCCTCCAAACTTGCCTGTGCTCCTGAAATCACAGTGGAGATGATGTAATATACAGATTTAAAACAAGAATATGGGACTTTCAAGAAGTGTAACAACACTGAGAGGACGTACTGAGGTACTGATTCCTCTGCTCCCTTTTGGTTGTTTCCTCGTGTGCATGTCCTGGCATGTTTGAACAGCGAAATCCAACTGAACTCAGTTGGTTTCCACTCTGACCTAAAGTGCAGCAGATGATGCTTGCAGTACAAAGGGTGAGTGATAACACCTTGCACGTTTGCATTTATCAAATTGTTTCAAATGCAGCAATTAATTCAAATCTCATATAATGCCAGCAGCCATCCTACCTTGTATAAGCACAGTTTAGAAGATTATTAGACCAGCTTTCTCTTCGAGCATTTAATGTGACAAATCTTAAGTCATCCTCTTCCCTTGGACTATACAGTCAGTACACTTCCCCCATTCCAAATGCCACAGGAATTTATGTCACTGACGTCTGTGGGGCTCGATACTTATGGGGAAGAGGACAAAGCTCCAACTGGAAACTCAAGCCAAAAGGAATATTCCTGAAGGAGAACAGATGCCAGGGAACCCTCAGAAAGGAAGATCTTCTTCAAGACAAGTTATGAATACCATCTGAATTGGAAGGATTGCAGCAAAGAGCTAAAAGAATATGAGTTCATGAATAGAGGGACTGCAAAAGACCCCTTCATCTTCTGGAGAGGTTGCTCAGTTCCATCATAAACTTTTTGGCACTACGGCCAGCCAGAAGAAGATGCAAAGTTAAGAGCATCTTTTCCATCTCTTGCAATATCTCATCTTGTGTTTTATCTTCCAATTTTTCACAAGAGCATTATTATAAAGAAGCAGAGACAAGGCAGGCCAGAAATTCATTTTGTGCCACATGGTGTGGTGTGCTTAGCACTCCCTCCTACTTGTGCCTGAGCACAGCCCTGCCCGGCTTGACAGCTGTGATATGTCAGCTCAGAAGGTACAAATTGCTACAAGATCCAGGGGATTCAGTCTAGAGTGTATTTATTCCAACCCCTTTGGGCTCAGGAAGCATTAGGCTTGCATGACCCCGAACAGGACAAAGGCACAGCCTCTCCAGCAGTCTTCCTGCTGTGAGGAAACGGCCAGCAAGCTACAGGAACTGTGAGCTCTATTTCTCACACATTAACCTGGTACTGACTGGTCCTTTTCATGGTTTTTAACAGCATCAGGATCTCCAGAACCATACTGGAGGAAGATATTCTGTTCTCAACAGACACATAGAAGGAAATCATAGATCATCTCTGCCTAGACAACGTGGAAAAGCCTCCACAAAAGACGTTGCCTTCCTGCAGCCAAGGCTGGCTGTGTCAGGAGTGCTGGCCTGGTGGTTGAGGGTGACAATGTCTCATGGTGTCCCTTTTGCATGCTTCACAACCCAGCCTGCTCTATTCTCTACGTAATTATGTTTTTTGCCACTGATGCCACTCAGTTGGGATGGACTGGAGGTCAATTGGGACGAGCAGGAATATCCAGATGCAGAGGGAAGGACTGCTGTAGTGTTTTCCTTTCCAGGGGAAGGCATGGACATATCTCCAGTGAACACCTCAAACATCACTGCTCATCACCTCTCAATCCTGACCAGTCTGCAGAAGTTCTGGACTTTTTCTTTCACCAGTTATTTCTGGGGTCTTGATCCTCCCTTTCAAAGCCACCCACACTTTAAACAGAAGGGCCATGACATGAAAATTAGACACGTAAAGAAGACTATAATAGTAAGACAAGTCTACAGCAACACTTCCCAGCCTCCAGCAATCTAAAACCCAAAGGTTTTATGATCCTGATGTAGTATTGTTGTATAGCAATAAATGGATTATTCTTCCATGAACTTTTCTGGAAAGATTGCAAATGGATTTTCACGACTTGGAGGAGGGTCAGCTGTGTTTCATCTTAGCACCACTGCTGAGCATGAGAAGAAGACATTAGTCTAATCATATCTTCCTTATCAGCACATTTCAAAGTTCTAACAAATTTGTAAGTTCTAGGTAAGTGCATTCTTTGGGAAAATTTTCCCAGTTACACGTTAAAGATTATTCTTTAGCCATGAGCTTTGGTTTGAGAAAATCTATATCTAAGTATCCCCCTTGTGAACACATATCTAGCAAGTTGCATGCAGAAGAGATACTAGGCACCACATAAATCCACAGAAGGGTTAGAGGGCTAGTCTTCTGGAATTATGACTGTTTCAAGTTAAAAAACAAAAGCATCAATTTAAAAAATGTACTTTTAACTAGCTCTTTCAGAGATTGGCTTTAGAAAATATGAGAGTTCCGAAAGCTTTCCTTGGAAGATGGCATAATCTTCAAAATCATCCCAGTGAGTGCATTGCCAACAAGTTATTTCAACACAGCTGCTAATCCATCATGTGCATTTATGGAAAGAGTTTCCTCATATATCAGATCTGTTGGGCTGCAAGCTAGTCATAGTATGTTGTGTCTTCACCTGAATTTTTTGACTGGAATAAAGGATAAAGGATATCAACCCTCTTATGTGCCAGGTTCTTGAATGATAGAGATAAAAATACAGTTTGGAAGCTGCTTATTGCTACATTATGCAAGTACTTTTGAAATAGTTAAAACTCCAAAACACCAAATAAATAAGTTACAATTCCATTTGCTGAACACAAATTTCTAGATGTCTGCCCACAAGGGAAAGAGAAGCCACTTTTTGTATTTGTTGAACAGAAAATGTGGCATTGCAAAGACTATGAATTACATAGTGTTCTCCCTGAAAAATAGAATTGCATAATATGTTGTTTTACTACTGCACGTAGTAAAAAATCATTCTTAGGTCCCAAAGCCAGAAAAAACAACACATGAAAGGACAAACTGACTACAAGTTCACTGCTTTGGATATAAAAAGGTATCTGGCATGATGAAGTCTTTTTTAGTCCATGTGGTTTTCATTTGAATTGGTTCATGTAAGGTTCTTTCAAGAGGAGGAAAAAAATGCGATAAATCTCCTTAGGAATAGAGCCCTGCAAGCTTGGGAAACTCGCTGGGCACGCCAGCTTCTTTTGTTTGCCAAATTCTAGGGGCACAAGAGCCTAATGAGAGCTTAATTAAAATTGATGTGAAAAAATTAAACACTTTAAAGTATTGTTTGGGGGCTTGCAGAGCTCACGCCAGTGAAAGCTGATAATTTTGTGGGTTTGGAATTTAATTAAATTAATTTTTTTTTTCATATACAGAACTCTCTTGCTATCTCTTTTCTTTCCATCTAAGAAACAAACTAGGAGAATATTGGTAGGAAAGAACCAGTCAGAATGTTTTCCTCAGTTTCCCTGGGTCCAGGAGAGCAAGTATTTTAGTGCTCACGTCAGAGTTGAGATGCTCTTCCCCTTTCAGGACATTTTTCTACGTGGTCTTTTGCAGGCAAGCATGAAATCATCCTGTTTGAGCTCTGAGCATATGTGCGCTCACGCTAGGCATCCTTGGACAGAGCACTCTGCTGAGCACAAATTGGTATTTTCTGTCTTTCAGCAGGGGCTGTAGCTGGGGCTCGGCGCTGAAGATGCAGTAACATGGCTCCCGGCTCCGGGCTGTCACACATCCAACTGGCTCGGGGCTCGGGCAGAAAAACTTGCATTCTGCCTGCAAAGGGCTATGTAGACATTCTCTGATGCTCATTCACACTGAGCTTGATCCGGTGCCTGCTGGAGTCGGGGATGGTCTTTACACTTCAATAAGTTTTGCAATAATCTTCCTTCCGTGCCTTGCAAGAAGCGTTTATCACTCAGAACTTCGAGGGACTTCAGCGGGCCCCAGGATGCTCAATATCTGCAAGTGTTAGAGTTTTGCCTTTTCAGTTCAGACGTCCCTTTCACACAAATTAACACTCTTGTTCCAAGCGAGTTTCCAGTTTGGTGACAGATTTAGTGAGCGTGAGCACCATTCATCTCCAGCCTCTGCTTGGAGAACTTTGAGCTCTGGAGAGTCCATGGACAAGACTGGAGCTCACTTTGCTACTGGAATTACCTGATACGAGGTGTGCAAAAAAGGGCTGGGAATGAGTGGTGTTACATCACCCCATGAACTCGAATAGTCAGAATTTATACTGTTTTAAAGGCAATATATAAGTATATAACACTTTATAAGGCTCCTTGAAAGAGAAATTGCATCGGAAATGAATGTATTTTTTAATGGAACAGTTTTCTCTGGGCCCTCAGAAGTGACACTCTCCATAGGTATTCTAACAAAGTTTCAGTGTCAGGTAATTAATTCTCTGCTTATTTTTACATCAAAAATATTTATTCAAGTTAGAACAGAAAAGTTTAGTCTATTGGCAAAGATTTTTTGGGGTTGTTGTTTTGGTTTTTTTCATTTGGCAAAAGTAGCTAAAATAAACAGGTTCCTTTGGGTTTTTTTTTAAAGTCGTCTGGTTTTGGGAGGAAAACACCCACTTCCTGAAGTGGTTAATCTTGAAAACAGAATTTTGGGACCCTTCTGTTATAACTTTGTATTACAAACCAAGTAAAAAAACAACAATCTGAGTGGTGGAGCAACATGATCAGATGTTTTTTTGCTAAAATTAAGCCTTTCTATGAGCTAGGCCAGTGGATATCAGCTATCTCTGGATATGAATATATTTGTGTCTCAAGGGAATATAATGGGTATTTTGATGAATAAGTCAAGCCTCTAGACAGCACAACAGAGACTATTTCTTACATATCGTTCCCAGGGAAACCAAACTGAAAGCAGAACTTTCCAAAGAGGAAGCAGCCATGGCAAAACACTGACCAGCTGTAGGTGGATGTGCTTCACAGAAATACTTCTGTATTTTTATCTCCTTTTATCTATTTCTTAACAGTAAATAGATCCTTTAATCCCATGGCTCCTGCAGGTGAATTCAGTTCACTAATAAAGAACATGCTTTTCCAGCCACATCAATTTTACATTTGTAAACAGTCCAATGCAGTCTGTTCAGTAAACACAAAATTCTTTCCCTGGGCTGGAGAGATGTGATGACAATGAAAAAAAAAAACCAGTCAGAAGCATTTGTCCAACTTAACTTTTGCAATGAAAAAAATTTCTTCAAATCACCTGCAACTAAGCAATAAAGCCCAAGCACTGTAAATTCATGTATAAATTTGTTCTGTAATAATCATCCCTACCTCTGTACCAAAGCTAGCTTCTTATATTATATGCACTCTTATCTGTGATATTTTCTTTTAGTAGTCTCATCAATACAAAGAACTTTTAAAGCCAAGTTATGGCACTATCAGAGTCAACCCAGAATCTTTTGATCAAATAATCAAATTAAATATCAAAAGGCAATTAAAAATAAAAAGATTTCAGTCTATCTCCAGTTTTCAGTCAAGCATGATGAAAGCATCATTATTATTTTATTACCTTCCACTTTCTTGAATCCTGCCATATGGCTCGGGTGATGTGGATCCACAATTATTGAAGAAGGTTTAACTTAGATCAAAGCATCATGGAATTCAAAATTTTACTACTTTCTCTGAATTTTAGCAGTACTGTTCCATGGGTTGCTTTCTGACCCATTGCCTTATAGTGTAGCAAATTCTCAGTTTACACAACACTTTTTACATCCACAAAGACATCCAATACATCACAAAAAAATTATTATTGCACTTAGACTTTTCATACCCTGTCAATTCTTTTCTTCATCTTCAATTAAATGTTCTTATCAGGAAGAAAAGAGGTCTTCCCTTTTTTGTAACCAAACTGTTTAATATCCTGGGATATAATGTGAGCAGCATGCTCTTTGCTATTATTATTAGTGGTAGTTTTGTATTATGTAATTTTTACCTCATGCAGCATTCAAAATCAGCATATTCCTGTGCCCAGAGTATTTCTGATTTCGGGGGACATGTGGCACCAGTTGCACCTGGATGAGCTGCAATAGAGAAAAACAGAAGAGTGTCCTGAGGAGCTCAGTGACTGGTGGGATGAATATTCCTCTTTTGACCAGCCAATTCTGCTGGCTGCAAAGCAAACCGACTCCATGGGCTCCCAGGATTGTTAGGATGACAAGAAAATTGCCATCCACTGAGCTGAAGCTCATATTGTACATATAGATTATATAGGAGACTGAACCTGTCCCCCACATTTAGAGCACAGGGAAAGAAATTAATTCCTTAAGAGGAATTCAAAGCAGGATGGCTGAAACACCACTTGCAAAGGTATTTTTGTGTCTCCAGTGATTTTAGGAGGAGTGAAGGAAGCCCCCTAACTGGGGCACTTAGTAGTCAGAAATTCAGTGATGTGAGTGCTGCAGTGGTGCAGGGACAGGGTAGCTCCATTGTTCCTTTGAGGGCTCAGCCCATTTTCTTTCCATTAAATTTCCAAAATTTTTATAGGAAGAGCTGTGGTCTTTCTGCACCCTTTATATTTTCCAAAGCCCAGACATCCATCTGCAGAGCAGTAGAGAGATCAGACACCAAGAAAATACATGAAAAAAACCAAAAAGGAGCATGGAGAGACAAGTTGTGATGTAATGTGTGTGTATCCATCTGCCATGATGGTTTAAGTATGTTTTGGTCTAGATATGTCTGTAGGAAGGAAGGGACAAATTAATTTCAAAACAGAATAACACCAATAAGGTGATCGTGAGGGAATGTAATTAAAGGGATGTGAGGCTGTGAGTGCTGATACAACACAGTGGAAAGGGGAAGGAAATCAGAGGCATGAGAACATAATGGCTAATGAAGGATCTTAGAAGCTGAAGCCAAGAATTTAACTTCATAAAAAGTGCATCAGGAGCCCAAGGATGTGCTCTCTTCAAGCAGACAAAAGCCAGACGCTGTGGGGCTTGCTACGCAGCTTTGGGTCATTACTACATGTTGGTTCCATTAATTCTGTCTTCATCAAGTGCTATTAACTCATCATCACCACAGGCTGCCTTTTTGTCGTGTAAAGCTTTGTACTCTGAACAAAACGTCGTTCATTGCTCACAGTTTCCTCCTAGCAATACCTTTGTGGCTGGAAGGATTGTCATGATACCTGAATTCCTGGAGCATGCTACAGAAGGTACCTTTGTGGAAGAAAATAGAGCAACAACCCCATATGTTAAACCTCTAAGACGTATGAGTATGTATAGCCAAAAATTTCTTTATTGCCAAAAACTGCTAGGGTTTGGGACCCAAATGAAAAGACAGCTCATGTGAACCTTAGTTTGGTTTAAAGTAAAAAGTCCATTTCATCCTTATTTTTGAACAAAGTTATTACCAGGATGTTTTCAACACTAAAAGGAAGTTTCAGTGTCAGCTACATAGCTATGTAAGTATTTGAAAAGTGTCACCAAATTCCAAGGGTTGTTCTTCACAACAGATTCTTCAACTATTACAAGAGCTGGAACTGTAATTTTGACTGAGCTTGCAGTCATATGCACATTAGGAACGGCTTTAATCAAATTAACTAGGTGCCACTCATCAAGTAAACATTTACAAATAGGTATTTTTCACTTGTGATGGGGGGAAAATAGCAGGCACTCCGAGAAAAAATTCCTGGCTAACTCTTTCTGGTGCTTTTGTTTCTTGCCTCCATTATTAAGCAACTATTCATTGCTCGATAAGCCCCTGATGTCAATTCAACCCTTTCATACTTCAAAAAGCTCTGGGCTTTGGTTTAACTTGCAGCAGATTAATTCTGTCTCTTCCACTGAGTTTAGTTGACTGTGACACCCCTGCAAAAGCAGGTATTTTCTTTGTGAATAAATTCTGCTTCTCTGAGATGCTATTCAGCTTCGTGCAAATTGCCATCTTTCAGAGGGGATGTTCCCCGGGTTTCTTTTGTAATCTGTTTTGTACCAAACACAGGCACCTTCTAGGAAGCTCATCTGTGCCCTGGGAAAGATGAGCAGTCCCTCCCTGCTCGGTTTCTTCTCACTTTCAAAGAAAGTCAAGGCAAGTCTGCTGCTGGTTGAAGTCTCTCTCTTCTTGACTTGCTGCCACACAAGGTTATTGGTAGACTGAGCAGAGGAGTGGTGGTGGTTTGTCTCCCCTGTCACAGAGGTGTAACACCGGTTCACCCCCAGAAGAGGTACGGCAGGAATGTGCTGTCCATATTCCAGTGAGCCAAAGAGACAAAAATCTCAAAAATCTTCTGACCAGAATCAGCCCCTCTGCTCTGTCGTGCACTGCACCATCTCTCACACCATCCGGATGGGTGTCACAGCTGCAAACGGAGTGAGAAATACCTGGGTTTGCCTCGGGCATGGAGCCAGACGCAGAATCTGACACAGTCCCACAGTCATGCCTAGTTCCCAAATGCATTGGTCCTATTAAAAATCTCCATGCCTTTCCTGAAACCCATTTATTTTAGGGAACATCTGTTATGCCGGTGTAACTGGAGGGCACATTGTGCTGGTGTAAACAAGCCTAGGGGAAGTTTCATGCTGTCTTCCCACCATGTCCTCTTTGTTCTGCTCCCTTCCCATCCCAGTGACAGCTGTGTCCTGGGCAAAGCTTACCATTTCTGTGGAAAAGTGTGGTATTTTTAGCCTGATTTCCTAATAGTGTGAGAACTGTGAGATCATGTCCTTCATGTGTTTGTGGAAAAGGCCATTGCAGAAGTACCCTATAGCCCTTACCCTTCCTGGTAACTTTTTAACCTGTTTATCAGTCCCAACCAAATAGCAGAAGGCTGGAAAAGGTCTGAAATATCAAATTACTGTTATATCTCCTGAGAAAAACGTGTCATGAAAAGGAAGGCATGGTAATAGCAGCACACCAAATATTAGACCTCAGAAAACTTGCAGGGTTTCTTTTCTCTCTCCCTTGTATCCATTAGAGACAAATGTGTAAGAAACCTGACTTCTCCAGTCCTGCTGCTGGTTGAGTTAGCTTTTTTCTGTAAGGATCAGTGTAAACAAAAGTTATCTCGCTGAACACTCCTTCCAGTCTCACTTTGTTGTGTAGACAGGACTGACAGTCAAGAACTGTCTCCTGGAAGCTCTTTAATGACCCAAACATGGGGAATACAGTGTCAGAAGGCACTTTTACATCTCCTGCTCTCAGCTTCCCAAAGCCTCAATACTGTGAAGGGCCATTAGTCCATTGCTTACTTGGAGTTTGCTTTTTATTGTGTTTATCTTGCTGTTTCCACATCCACTGATGTGTGTGGTAGCAGAGGCATGAACTGGGAGCAGTTTCACCTCTAGATTTCCATACACAGCAGAGCACCTGGCCATACACAGAAACTTGACTTCCACTGACAGGTTTTGCATTTTCTGTTTAGAAAATATTACTGAGAAAGAGCATCCATCAGACCAGACAGTCTTCACTGACACATGCTACATAGATGAAACACTAAAGAACAAATAATGTTAATAACGAGTAATGGGCAATTCAGATATAATTAGGACCCCCAGATCATTGAGTCTGAAGTCTTAATCTGACACTACTTCTTCTCCAATTTGTGAAGTGGTGCCCTAGTAAGTGCCTAAATTTCAGTAAACTAAGAGTGACCTGGAAGTTAAATTAAATCTTCCATTGTCATGGAAGAAATGTCCTTGCTGCACACTGTAAATTTTGAGAAATTCCATTAATGTGTGTAAATAAAATGCTTAGACTTCACACTATGAAAAACCCCAAAACCAGACAAGAGAAACTTGATCCCTTTGTAAAACTTTGTAATTTGCTAACCCATGCTTTTGCTACTTGCAAAACTAAATTGACACCGAATTTAAATTTTAAAAGCATTGTAAAGACAATTTCAGGTTTTTTTCTCCTTGTCCTTAGTCTGAAGTTAACTTTAGGTTTAATCAACTCAGAGACTTATTTGCTAAGAGCTACTGCAATAGAGATGCAACATTGTCATGAATTTTCATCTTGTTCCACTACATTCCATCAAAAATACTGAAAAGCTTATCCCTTTTTATTTTTCTGGGATTCCTCAGAAAGGCTATGGTATCTGTGAAAGGTTCTCAGTAAATATTGCTTTTATTTCCAGGTACAATTTTGGAAGATAACAGTTACACAGCTTTCCAAAGAGCAACAGCATCCTAGCAGCACGAATTTACAGCTTTTGGACCAGAGCTATGGCATATGGAAACAGAGCTGTTTGTGACTCAAACCACAGAGTAAGCTGATGCTTTCCTGAAAAAAAAAAAAAAGATGGAGCTTTTTGCTCATCACTGCTGGTAGCAAGGGGAAAAGGTGGCTATCAAAATGATATTTCCTTACTGCCTGACAGTAATGTAGACTCTGGGAATTCAGGTAAGCAGGGAAAAATGCATTTAATAGAACATGAGTAGGTCTCTTTTTGAAGCATCAGCTTCATCTGGGGAGATAATGGGCTATTGAAAAGCCTCCTTGTTCTGGATTGGATTAGACCTGCTAGGGAAGACATGATTATACAATATCTCTCTCAGACATCTGAATGTTCTTTCTGAAGCCTTTTCTGTTTGTTTCTGACGTGAAATTTTACTTTATTTGCCACAACGGGCTGGTGTATAGTCCACCTCCCATTAAGGTCCATGGGGACACTTAATAGAAGTGGGATTGGCAAACAGCCCTTGTCCATACTGCATTGTTTGAAATGGTTACTCAACTCCCCATCTTTGACATTGTTTTCAAACATGCATGCTTTTTTTAATGAATGGAGTAAACTCAAATGTCAGATCAATTAGATTTTCTTTTATCCTTGGTAAGCACAACTGAAACAGGATATATCTCTAAAAAGTTGCATAGACCTGTTAAACAGGAACACTTCTTTATAAGGAAAGCTACAGAAAGTAGAGAATTGTAAAAAACTGAAGAGTGACAGTATCATATTTGTAGATAAGATGAGTACATGAAAGAAGGAATGCTAAGGAGAAAAGACCAAAAATGTGTGGAGGTTTTATTAGTGAACAATCTCATTAGAATGATTCATAGTTGAGCAATTTTGCCTTAGAGAAGATCCTTTGATTCATGGCAAGAAACTGGGAGGCCCTGGAACCAAAGAAAACCAAGAATTAGTGATGGAAAACACCAGAATTTTAGAATTTCATATGTAGGTGATTATTCCAAATGTTTTGAATCTTGTAGCATTGTAGCGTTAGATGTTAGATTTCATACTAATATTAAATGTGGACACTCTGTCCCAAGACCATTGAGATAATTTCTGCAGTACTACAGCAGGATGAGTTATGCCTGATTGCTTTCTCAGAGAGATTTGTCTAACTTGTTCTTTAAAATTTGCAAGGAAGGAAATAAAATGCTATTCCTAATCTGCTCCTGTATTTTATTATGTGTTCTGATCACTGATAAACTGGAGGGATTCTGTTTACCAGCTGTACATCCACCTTAGATGAAAAGATGCTGGACCAGATCTTTGTAACCTCCTTATGCCTCATTTTCCAACTTTGTAGATCTTTACAATCACCTTTTCTATCCAAACATAGTCTTCCTGTTGTCTTTGGGGTGAGATAAGACTAACAAATTACCAATGATATTGTTCCTACTTTAATGGCATTGGCATTACTATTACTATAATTAATGGCATGACTATTTTACTTTGTTTATATCAGGGATTGCTGACAGAAGGAAACCAAGAATGAAACAAAATTTCGATAGACTAGTATGTAAACCTTAGGGAAGTGGGATTCCATCTGAAATGCAGGCAAACATGAAGAAGTGGAATGGGAAGTGTAGTCAAAGCCACTTTTCAGTTCCTGAGGGAAGTCAGACATCAAGGTAGAGCAGGATTGGGCCATGAGTCAAGGGGATGTTGTGGGACAAAATGAGCATCTACCAGTCCAAAACATCTGCCTCCTCCCAACACACTTCTCATCAATATTCCAGAGTCTTCAAAGAGCTGCTTCCAAGATTCCTGACAGGTGTAGTGAGTGGCAAAGCAGAGAGTCAGCACTGTGCTGCCAAGCAGGACAAATGTAGGGCCATGAGAAAATCCCTGCTGAATGGCATGACCCACACAAGAGTGGCATGCCCACCAACACCCAGGCCTGGAACACCCGTTTGTCATCTCTCCAGGAAAATGCTTCCAACACTTTAAAGTTTCCTGCGCTTATTGGAGATTTTGTTTTTTGTGGCATTTATGTCCATTTACGTAACTTCTGTAAATCTGTTGCTAATTGTTTTATGTGCTTCTTTATTTCATTTGTCCGATGCCCTTTGAGTGGTTTTAATAAAATCACATATTATGACTAATGGTCTCTGTCCCCCATCAGAGAGTACTTTTATGTCTCAAATAAAGAAGGTCTGACAACTAGACCCCACGCCTTTATTCTTTACACATCCAAGCCTCCCATCCCACTCTTTGACATAATGGGATTCCTCCAGGATGGGACAAGGTGACACTCACACTGTGCAGGCTGGGAAGGCATTGAATCCACATGGTAGTCAAGTTTCTCACTCAGCTCAGACAATAATGAAGCACTGAGATGTGGCCTTCAAGATTTGCAAAGGAATTTGTAATGGTGTGCTTCACCTTCCCATTCCCATATATATCTGTATATGTCCTATATTATATCCCATAATTTGCTCAGGTGCTGGTTGAATTGGTGTGTCTGGTCATGAGGGCTCTGTCCAACTCAAGCTGGTTTTGGGGGAGACAGATAAAAACACAACAGCCAAAAGCTAATTTGAGCAACTCGTCCACCCAACCACAGTTCTGGTCAAGGTCTGAGCCAAGCCAACTTTAGAGGAAACATTTGCAGTTGATATGCAGATGCAACTATGAGTCAATTATCTTACTCCTTAAATTTTGGGACCCATCGAGGTCTACTGCACAGCAGTGGGCTGCATGCCAGGATCTCACCTGGAGCAGACACAGGGTTACTTCTCAAGTCAAAGAGAATCCTTACTGCATCTGATAACTCCATAAGTGACTTGGGAAGAAGCGTGTTGAGACTTTGAACTAGGTAATGTAAAAGGTTGAATGTGCACATATAATTCTTTAGACATATACTCTTGACCAAGTCTGGGACTAAGCTGGATTCAGCTGCACCCAAACTCCCTTCTGAGAAGGGGTTTGAAAGCAAGGGGGTCCTTTCCGAACTTCAAAACTCAGCAGGAGGGTCTCTCTGATAGTTTTGTCTGACCCTATCAACTGTACTTTACCATCAAATCTTGTTAAAATGCTGTCCTATTTACAGCCAAATGTTGTTAAATCACACTGGTTTATAACAGTTAACATATTGCTACTTCTCTCTTGTGAAGTGCAACCCTCCATCTGTGACAGAAATGCACTTAGAGCACACAGCAGTTACAATGTATTTGGTACATTCTAAATAAATATCTGTCTGAATAGATGACTGCATAACTCAGCTATGTTCAAAGATCTAATTCATAAAAAAAAAATGCATATCAACATCTATAGTGCTAATTGTTACAAAAGCAATTCTGTTGAATTTTAGTCCCTCAATAAGATAATTATATCTGCTTATTCTGGAATTCATTTGAAAATTGATGGTATGAAACCCTAATCTTGACATTTTTAAAACAGTAATTTAAAAACAAACCTCTATGCTTCACTTTTGCTGAGACACAAGTTTTAAAACATGAATAAAATGGGGTCAAAAATCAAATAGGAAACTTTTTTTCTTTTTGAAAAAGAAAAAAATATTGATGTTATTATTTTGGGGCCTGGATCTTTATATGAATACCTGACAACTTGGAGGAAGGAGATTCCTTTCAGAAGTAAGTTTGCATGCAGGCGTGTGCCTTTCTTTGAGTTCCCCAGGCCAAATTTCCTTATATGTTACAGTATATTTTACTTTAAAACAACACTGGGAGGCAATAAGTAGTTTTAAGTTGATCAAAGGTCTGTGCTTAAGATATTTCAGTTTCAGTATTTACTACTGTATATTCACAAAAACATAACAGTAAAAACTAGTCTAATGTCAGAATGCAATAACTAGGATATAAGCGGAAATATTAGTGGAACAAACAAAATGAGAAAGGACAAAAGAAATCGTTTCATCCACAGAAAAACACCACTGTGATTTCCCAACACTGATAAATGAAATTTGCTTTGGGTAAATAAGAAAAAGAAAAAAAGCCAGCTTGTGTTTCTGGGATGGAAAAGAGCAGGTCACCCAGCACAGGCATTCTGTGTGGCTCTGTCAGCCACCAGCACCAGAAAGAAAATGTTCTTTTGGCCTTGGCCTTGGGTAAGCTGCAGAGGCTATTCAGTTAACCTCACATGCTAGCTTAGAAAGAAAAACAGCTAAAGAGCATCTGGAGTATGATCTTATTGCTCTATTTTATTCATAACTTTGTCGCAAATTCCACATTCTCATTTTTCAAGTAAATGTATTTAAATTCTGTCTCGTATGAAACCAACTTTGCATCATATGACGCACATGGGCGAGGCAGTCTTTGATATCAAATTGTGCCACTTTCTCTCTTGCAATGTCCTGGAAGAGGTCCAGCGTGTTAAGAGAACAAGAGTGTGCCTCTGGCTGTGCTGTTTGTGTTTAATGTGCCAGCAGAGACATCAGTGACGTGGGTGTCTTGTGCTGAGGACATCGGGGCCACCAGCGAGTGTGTGGCACCCCTGAGTGCTCTTCACATCTGTTCTCCACTGGCTGCTCAAGGGCTCTTCATGAAACAGGAGAAAATAGAAAGAATAGAAGAAAAAAAAAAGAAAAATAAGAAAAAATGAATAAATGATGAAGAGATAGGGCCTGGAGTTAAACAATTCACAAGAGATCAAGAGATGGCAGAGGGACAGAAGGGAAGGACCAGCCTGAACTCAGGTGGGCTTGCATGAAGATAAACCAGAGGAAATTTCAGAGGGCATGGGGAGGGGTCCTGTAGAACCAAGGTATGAGATGGGAATATGAGGCTCATTGTCACAAGGGACAATCCCATGAAACAGAGCAAGGTACGGAAAGAAATGAAGATAACTTTATCTGCAGTGGAAGTTTATTTCTTTGCAGAGCAAGGTGGCAGATCTCAGCAACCTCAGGCAGTTTGAGAAGCGGCCAAAAAAAAAAGGTGCCAGTGATGAAATGTGGAATACTTTCTTAGAGAGTAACCTTATCTTACAGGGTTGTTGCAACAACCTGTTGCAGCAAGGCACACAGTTTTCTGAGGTCCAGCATAGTTGCTTAGAGGAACTCGTAACAAAAATGCAAAAGGAAGTAAATAGGACAAGCTCATGTAATTTCTTCACTTGATTTCAGTGTACTGGGAAATTACATAGAGAAGACAATGGCAATTGATAAGAAACTATGAGGCAACAGAAAATTTCCAGCAGAAAGAAATCATTGACAAGAATTACGATGCAAGTATGTAGTCTGCCACAGGAACTGTATATAAGAATTAATTTTTAAAAGCCCGACTGAAACGTTCACATAGTAAATGCAACCAGCTTGAACAACAAAATAGAAAGCTTTCGTAGCAGCACGAGTTGAGAAACTGGATTATATAACAAAAACCAGTGGGCCTGCACTCATGACTAGAATGCAGGTGCTGAAGAATATGCACTGTTCAGTCATCATATGATCAAATTGGTAAAAACAGTTGTGAGCATCTTAAGTTAATTATGTGGTATTCTGCAGAATGAATGGTGAAACAGAATCCTTTTGGGTCTAAATCATCCAAGGGAAGAAGAATGAACAAAATTGTGTTGTTGCAGTCCTGGGAATCAGCCATGGGCCAGTAGAGTGAGAGTGGGCAACAGAGCTCTTGTTAACATTATTAAAGGCAGAAATCTGACTGGGAACAGTCTCATTTGGGAAGACCTTAATTTCCAGATAGAGGTTGGAAAGCAACCACAACTTTCTGCCAGGTGCAGTAAAAAGGTCTGGAGTCAATTTCACGAGGCTCTAAAGAAATATAACAAAAGCAAACACAACCCAAGCTTTAAACAACCCCCAACTGAGCTCCCTCTCCAAAATTTGTGAAGCTAAATTAGCCACTTGGGCTCTTAAGAATGAGCAAGGCTTCTTCACTCACATGCCTTGACCTGTGGAGAAAAACCATTTAAAGAAACAGATCTATGAAGGGAATAATTTGCTACAGGCTTCAGTAAGAGCAGCTGACCACCAGGGTAAAACTGGGATGTGAGGGAAAAGAAGAGGGAGAAAAATTCAGAGTTTAAAATAGTCTACTTCAAGATCACATGTTCTGCACTTCCAAATTTCTCAAAAACAGATACATTAAATTCTAGTGTATAAATTACCATACAGGAGTTTTATTTTGTGAGCAGAACATCTCCCTTTAAACGGAACAAAAAAGATACACAAATTTTCTAAAGATGAATCATGCCAACATATCCCAGTCCTTTGTTTGATATTTAAAGGCATCAGTGATGTTCCAGGAGGTACAAACCTACCTCTGATATTTCCACTACTCTGTACAAGTACCCTTATATGTGAATTTTTTAAAAGGTGCTGAGCACCCCTTGCAAAAGAAGAATCCACAATTCCAAATGAGTCAAGGGTGTAAGTATCCACCACATAATATGCTGGATCTGTTTGGCAACTCCTAAAGCACTTGGACAGAGCAATTAAGCATTTTTAGGAATGGAATGACATTTAGTAAGAGAAAACACAAGGCTATGTGTGTAGAGGTTATGGGAGCTCTATCTCTGAAAGGGATTCATCCATTCTTGGAGATTTTCAAGACTGGATAAAGCCCTGAGCAAACTGGTTTGAAATCAGTGTGAAATATGCTTCTTTAAGCAGAGGCTGGACCTGATCCTGAGCCTTCTTTCAACCTAAATTATTCTAATTATCCATATATTCCAAGAAGCCAATTCAGCCATTGGTAGCAGATCCACATTATTTTTTGAAAACTTTGCGTTTTATATTAAATGGCAAGACTGACAGCAATGCTCTATGTGCCACAGTTATGAGTTTTGTATAGCATGCATCATTCATGAAAACCAATATAAAGCCTAAAACACTGAAGAGGTGGGTAAAATCACAGAGAAAAGAACTCAGCAAACATTCCAGTTAAAGAGATTCAAACCCTTAAACCAGAAGGGCAGTTTCTATCTGCCTAAAATATTTTAAGGCTTTTTTTAAGGTTTGCAGCAAAGGACAATGTCAGACACCAGGGACCTCCAACAATTTGTAAAATCACACTGCAAGTAAATCAGAAGTAAATTCAGCTCTTTTCTCTCACTTATTACTCTGAATTGTATCCATAGATATTTACCTAGTAGACCTTCCCACACTATTTGTTGAAGTGTTACTTGATCTTCATCACATGGCAAATAAGCATCCAAAGAAAATACCTGATTTTGTCTTTTGTGCCCACCACATTCTACAAGTTCTTATTAAGCTGAAGAGTAAGTATATATAACTATTATGTATAACTATTATATATGTAACTATTTATCTCAAATTGGGCATTGTTTTCATTACCCTGAGTCTGCTCTCGTCAGAAATTAATTTCTAAAGAGTCTCAGAGACTCACAGACTTCTGAGACTGATGTCATTTGATGTGTAACAAAGTTCAAAAGCAATATTAATATAGACACTAAAAAAAACTTCTTAAAAAATTTTCATTTTTACTGGATATTTTTCCCACCAGAATATTTGATCACTGTGATAATGTATTTGCTAGTCATGCAAAATCAGGACCTCTATTCTTAAATGCTTACTGAGATTTTCTGAAGAATTTACCCTTTGGCATTTTCTTACCCATATCTGAGTGTTTGACCCAGTAAGAGAAGGAAGAATTAGGTTTAATGTATGATATATGCCAAAAGACAGAACATATATAATATATATATGATACATACCAAAGTACAGAACTAAATGAGACTCAGGTAGGACAACGTGAATATCCAGTGGAACTTGAAGGCTGAGGACATGAACTGCACTTGAGCAAATACTGTGGGCAATCCCGTTTTCAGTCCCTGAAAAAATTAAGAGACACTTTGTTCTTTTGTTTGAGGAAATTATATTAAAGTTTCCTACATAGATGTTTCCTTCAGGGTTTAAAATAGGCCTAAAAACGATCTGCCCTGAGCACAGTTTATAAGGAACAAGATCCCCTCTTCACACAAGCCAGGACATTTCTTAGGGCCAGGGTCTTCATGTCATGCTCTTCCTGTAATTAAGGTCTTGATTTATTGAAGTGTTGCTTTTAATAAATTCCACTTGATATATGTGTATGATCTGGAAAAGAATGGATGGAGGCTTCTGCTGAAATGCAGCTTGTCAGGAAATGCACAATTAATACAAAGTCCTTCAGTAGGAGTGCCTTGTTTTCAGCAAATAAAATTTTAAGGTCACGATAGCATCAAGCTTTTCTTTCTACTTTTTGACCTGGTTTCTGTTGACAACAACCAAAATCTAATTTGAGAATCATCACAAAATTAGGAAACGTGGATGCTTGCCAAACTGTAATGAACAAATTTCTGTCTTGTCATTGCCAAAATTAACAACTTTCTTAATTAGGAAAGCTATTGTGTTATTTGCTGTTGGGAGTAGTGTCTGGCATCCTATCTTTACCAAAACAGAGAGGAAACAAATTTCCCTCTCTGCCAGCGTTAATGGTGTAAGTGAGGTGACTGTGAGAGGTTCAGGCATGACTGCCACAACCAAAAGGAAAGTCTTGTGCTCTTACCAAAGTTCACATTTCAGAAAGAGATCATCCTCCACCTTGCCACCAATTAAGCTTTTTGTCGTGATAATACTGTTGTAGAACTTTATTCCTCTGCTGTTAAGATACTTCTCTTGTAACTTCAAATCAAAATTTATAATGCAAAATTTGTTAGCTTTTTTTTTTTTTACTCAGAAATAGTTTTCTAATTGTTTTTTTTTTCTTCCCCCACCTTGTGTTTACCCACTCTACTCTGCCCAAAAGACAGCAATCTCTCACATAACATTGGGTTTCAATTCCTGCGGTTCCTTCACTAATAATTCTTTTCTTCATTGTTCCTCTTCATCATTCTTGAACAAAGTTCTCCACGTTTGAATACAGCACTCAAACTAAGATTTCCACAGATGTTCTGTCAATGACTTCGATATTTGTCTAACTTTTTGCAAATTCCCAATGCACCACTGTACATTTTTATTTTATTTTTGCATTGACAGCACGTAGTCCTCTTGCACTGGACAAGTATTTCTAGCTCTTTCTCAAAAACATTTAACTGCTAAGCTCCTAGTTGCTACCAGATGTTGTTATTACAGTTTCTTTAGGTTACTTAGTTGCATCCAATCTCTGCAGGACCTCAAGGTTCTCTTACTCTTTAACGTGATATGTTGTGTTAATGACACCTCCACCTTGGATAATTGGGACTTTTATTTTAGCATAATCTAACAATCTTCCAAATGGCAAGACTAAACTGACATCTTTAAACAAGATAAATCCCTAAACAAACAAAATAAAACCGCAAACTGTTGTCAGTAGTGACTCTTTGTAACTCTTGCAAATTCTTTGTAACTTTTAATGGTTAACGTTTCACACGTATTTGTTGTTGACCCTCTGCAAACCAGCTGCTCATCTTCTTTACAGTTCCCGTGAAGGTGTTTAACCCCAATGCGAGATAGAAGAGATACAGTTTAGAAAAACATCTGGTAGAAAATGCATGAAAGTATTTGGTTGGTGCCGCATATCTTCCTTGGGTAAAATTTTGCTGTATTTTATACCTTTTTCTCTTTGTTTCTGTCTCTTTCTGGTAAAAATCCAAATTAAAATAGTGAATCTACTTTGGCTGAGAAACACATTGATGCAACTATGATGTTACTTTTAAAAACTAAAGAAATTCCTCCGAACTGTGCCATACTGAGCTTTGGCACATGGATGCAGTGGTCCATTCAGAACTTTAGGCTCTTTACACATCCAGAGACTTACACAAATATTTAGGCACTCGCTGGAAAAAAGGGTGGCAACCTGGGCACTTAAGAAAAAAAAATGGAGATACAAAAAGCTTTACTTGGCTGATATATAACCCTGGAATTACAAAAGTAACTTAAGTTAAGAGTTCAATATCATGCCAGAGAGTTTCTGCAGCTGCACCTCTAACTCAGAGCCCCCTTCCAAGGGGGAGGGGGGCTGGCATTGCAATGCAAAGGCTAAAAGTGCCTTGCACCCATTCTCTGATGGAATGAACCAGAACTTTTATTCTGATCCCTTTCTCTTCCCTGTATTTTTAACAGAAAATTTTCCTAGGTAGCATAATTACATCATTTGCCTTTTCAAAATATTTCTTACAAGGAGCTTTTGTTTGTTTGGAGAGGTAGGGTATGGCTGATGTGAGTTTTCCTCCACTGTACACGTTATGTTGCTAAGTGACATTTGGCAATGAATATTGCATGTTGCTCCTGTTTCTCTGAGCCAGCAGCATTTTGTTGCTATGTTCCAGATGTCAGTGTAGTGAGATGTCATCCCTATAAAGATCTGCATTTGAACTGGAGGAGAATGAATGATTGGCAGTGTCTTCAACAGCTTTATTGGTATCAAAACTGATATTAGTTATGAAACTCATTTTATTGGCAGCTTCTAAACAGAATTTCTCGAAGCTATTGAGGTCTTTTATGTTTTGGATAATGGGACCAATATAAATCTACTTTTAAAGACATATATTTCCTGAAATTTAAAAAAAAAAAAAAGGGAAACTTCTCTGTCTTTTTTTAAATTCCTGGTTTCAGTATGAAAAAAATAGGTTAGAAATTCATAAAAGACATGAACACACTGCAACACAAAAAAGGTATTGAAGACAGCTTATATTTCATAACCATGCTCTGAAAATAAGCATGTGGGTAGATATTTTGATCTCTCTGAAATTTTATATATGATAACTATCTCATACTGTGAATTTGGCTCCTTATCCAGATGCAAAATATTCTACTTTTCCAACTCTTAAGCAGCTTGGGTCATGTGTGATATCTTATGCAATGAATATCCCTTTATTTAAAGACATACTCATAAACATGCTCAGAGTCCTGTGACCCAAAGTGTATGTTGTGATTTCTAAAATGCTCCCGTGCCATCATCATGACATAAACAGTGACTCAAACACAGGTACTTCTCCAACATCAATCCTTGCATTACATCTATGGGGCTATCAGGAAAAAGACGAGCAACTAAAAGGGCTACCCAAAAGAAGAACAGCAGTTACTTGAAGTCTTGACCGAATCCTTAGTTCCCATCCTTATACAAAAAGCAAAAAGAATGTTGAAAAATGTCATTTTTCTTCATCTTCCTGGCTACATGCTGGCAATCCAGTCTCCTTGCTCTTTGAGCCTGCCCTTTCACCATCTCAGGAGGTGGTGCAACTTCCCACAGCCTTTCTCACACCTTACTCCACTATTTGACCTGTCATCCACAGGTCTGTCACAGGTGACAAAAACTGCTGCTGAACTTTATATTCGATGCAAGAGTCAGGACCCTCAGACAAGTCTCGGCGAAGTTTCCAGGACTTTAAAGTATAAAATGTATGCTTAGCTTGGCACCTGGAGAGCAGACCTTTTAATTTCATCTTATTGTTTGTGGTCATGAAGTTGAGTATATGAGAATGTCACTTCTGCCAGACCAGGGCCCCTTAGCTGTAACCTAGCCAAGAATACATAACTGGGCAGAAACGTCTTCATGTGAAATGCTTTGGGGAGTCTTCTTTTCCTTCTGTTGCCTCTAGATCTGTAACAGATGACAAACGTATCCATATCTCTTTGATCACTACAAAAATAAATGTGTTTGTCTAAAATCTATCACAGAGCAATAAAAGAGTATTTTAAATGTGCTCAATGCAAAATCTTATCAGGCAAGAAAGTGGAATGAACCATTTGTTTCATCCTCTTTTTCTATAAAAAGTCTTGTTTCTGGGAAGAAACTGTGTTTAAGAGAGCAAAAAGGTACATAAATTGACCAATTTAGCAGCACTGGTCAGATTAGGGATACAGTAACAAATTCTTATTCTCCTGATTTAGAAAGAGATAAAATGTTCTGTTTTCCTGGAAAACAACATAATTTAAGTGAAGATAATACAAATTAATGGTTGAATAAGAGAAAGGGTAAAATAAAGGGATTGCTGAAATTGTGACTGTGCTTGCAGACCAAAATACCTTTCTTCAAATAAATGTGGGTGAGGGATTGATATTGCTTGGCTCGTGTAGGGAGCACATCATAATTTGTGCAGGTGTTTCCATGCAAAGGACCAGCCTGTGTGAAGTGAGTTACTGCTGGACCTACCATTAGGTGATTGCCCAAACCTTGGTTTTTAAACACAGCAGTGAAAGTCACTGGTCAATGTTTGCATGTTCTTCCATGCAGAGCTGTGTAGTGTCTCCCATGAAAAGCCTGATTTCTTCCATCCAGTTAGAGACTCACACCTTCTGCTAAGGGCTTTGTCTGTTTAGTTACTGGCATCAACCAAAAGATGATTTAATTCTGAAAGACGACTTTTCCAAAGGAAAGCTGAAATAACTTCTATATTGATTACAGACAAGAGTGGTTGACAATTCACCCTGTCAGAAAATGAGCTTTGTTTCCTTTGATTTTTCGGGTTTAGGGTCTACTTTATTTTTGCTATTTTGTCAAAATTTCTTCTTTCCAACTCCATAATTGCAAGCCACAGTGCAACTAAAGAACAGTTCTTGGCCAACCGCTTTGGAAGATTTTGTTCTGCTGTATGGATTACCTTTACCCAGCAGTGAAGCATACCATTAAACAGATGTAAATGCCTGTAGGCAATGAACAAAGCGGTAACTTTAACCTATAATTGCGTTGTACTGCTGTTTACCCTCCACATTGCTATTTTACGAAGGAAATGTTTAGATCCAAAAGCTGGCTCTGCTGTAGAGTGACCCTTGGGAGCATGGAGCTAATACAGTTCTAAGTATAGTGCAGGGATTGGATGGGATAAGCAACCTATGGATGTCTTACGGAGAAACATCAAATCTTTTATATCTTGAGGATTAACCCTTTTAAGGTCTCAAAGAGGAAATGGCAGGTCAAGAACTGTCTTTTTTAAATAGTCTACGGGTACATTACAGTGACCTACATATTAAGAAAACTTAGTTTTTTCAGGCTTTGCACCCAGCTAAAAATCACACAAGTGAACGAGTGATTTTACATCAGTGTTTAACAACTACACTAAACTAAACCCTGGCTAGTGAATTTTCTAGGTATGACAGCCAACATATCATATCATATTATATTTGAATTTTATTAATCGTATTTAAATAACTACTGGAATAAAGCACTTATAAATTTTAACTGCTGTAAATATTGTTGCATTGTAAATAAGTTCCCTGTTCCTAAACAGACAAGTAAATCAAGTGAGGCCCGTATGAGTCAATGCAATAATAATACCTCCACTAAACTTTAGATGCTCATTATTTTTAGAATTCAAGTTTTCCATCCCTTGAGAACCTTATTCCTACATCCTAAATCAAAATCACCAAACACGTCCCAAGTTTATTCTTTAAATATACCCTTCATTCCTTCAATACTGACAAAAAGAACATTGCTTCAAAGCCGAGCCAAAAACCAAAACAGTACTTATTCCAAAAGTGAAGTGAGGGAAATAGATTCTTGTTCAGGAATTTGTCCAAGTAGAATTGAGTGCAGTACAGCTGCAACATAATAAAAAGCAATGCTGGAATCCATGGCTAGCCTTTCCTCTGTGCTACAGACAACGCCAGAGCTCTTAACTCTTCAGACACTCCTTGGGAAACCTAACACAGTGGTCACCTGGCCACTAAATCCTAGAATATTATGTATGTGGCTATATAAATTCTATGGAAAGCAGCTTTACAATCTACAGGAAATCTAGATGAGAATCATCCAGATTCTGAAATATTCTATTCTAATATTCTAATTCTAAATCTGAAATAACTCAAAGAAATTCAAAGATAAGGGAGACAGTCAAAGAGAGACATAGACATCAATTTTATTTGAGTTTAAAATTCTGAGAGGTAACTGTTTCACATGTTTGGCCATAGTGCATGTCACCACACAGGATGAAATAACATAGGCGCTCTCACTGTGGGTCTCCATAATTTATTCCTTGTTTGGTGAAAATTTCCCTGAATCACTTTAGTATGTAATGGTGGTTGTGTTCCAAGGCATTTTGGAGGAGCAAAAGAGCAAAGGAGGGAAGCAAGAGCATTTGAGGTGGAACAGCATGTTACGTTGTTTGTTCTGTCCTTTGATTGTGCCTATTTACTTAGGGCATCAGATGCTTCGGTTTGCTTTTCTCTAACATGCAATTATTGTGGGAAAGCTACGTCAAGTAAGTGAGTATTTTCCTTTGATCAAAAAGGCGACGAAATATGTGGTCATTCTGATGTGTTCTGGGGCTAAGCTCCCCAGCACAGCTGCTGATCAAACTCTCATGAGTCCCACAGATAATTCAGATCCCTGGTACAAGGTTGTTTTAAGGAAAATTGATTGCTTCAATTGATTGAATTGGCCTTAGAATTCATTTCTTCTGAGGGCATGCCATATCCCTAATTTCATTTAGAAGATATTTGTTGGCACCTGTAAAAAACTTTAACTGCAATTTCAAGGTCCTGGTTTTTTACATGCTTTGGGAGGTTTTGTAAATATACACCACGAAGGGACTTGAATGAAAGAACTTCATCATCAGGACTAAAGGACAGAAAGTGCATATTTCAGCAATATGCACTGAATAAAGGAAAGTGAGAGATGTTTTTACTACAGGTATTTACTACTTAGATATTCAACACAGACCTGATATAGACAAGATGGTGTCAAAACACACAGAACTCTTTAAGTTTAGTATATACATAGTCTTTACATTTCAGTGGCTGGCATCCAGCAGTCTTTAACTGGGAAGTAGCACAACTTTTTCAGAATAGCTTTCAGAAATGAAATGGAAATGAAGGAATATGGGAAAAAATCTTGACTGGAGTTTATGTTGATCTGTTCATGATAAAGACAAGAAAAAACTTTGTCATCTGCTGTAGAATAGAAGTGTTGATGGTAGGCCAAAGGGATTCCAGGCTTCCCGAGAATATGAACAGATTTCTTTTGGAACTGTTATTTGTTTCTTGGTCTTGAAGTGGGTTTTGGCACAGAACTCAGACCATTGGGGTTGTAACTCTGACGTGCAGTGATCTTATAGCTTTGTGCTTCAGAGCTGTCCCTGAGTGTTGGACCTCCTACTGCTTGTACTGTAGATTATTCCTTCCACAGAGGCAGCCTGGAACCATTGCTCCTTCACTGGAGATAAAGCACAGAGCTCTTGAGGATGAAAAATATTAAAATACGTGATGCTTAGCTTCAACAGAAAATGAAGGAAGGTGCCATGTCTGCCCACAGTAATTACCTGTCAGATACATTTCTGTTCGTGTTGCTACTGTTATTACTATTATTAACTTTATAACCAAATCACATTATGTTTGAAATAGTACCAAAGAGAAACAAAGGCCATCCTCGTTCAGGAGAATCTCTAACTGGGACACAGAGTTCAGTATCACATGAACAAATGGACTAAGGAGCTCACCAGGTGCAACAAAGTCACCCTGCAAGGTGACTGAGGCAAGGTTGTGCCTGAGTGCATTGTAATTAATGGTCAAGAGCCCAGATGATCTGAAGATGCCTACAAACAGAACTCTGGTTCATAAATGTCGTTCCAATAGGTCAAGACCTCTGTCACTGATGATTTGATGGTAAATCAGAGTTAGATAAAAGCTATAGGTATGGCAGGCAAAGAAGGAAATAAAGGAAGAAAAAACAGAACCTTCTTTCTATTCAACCACGCTATGCCAAACCCTATCTTGCTGTAGTACTTCGAAAGCTGTTTTAAATTATCTGTAACTATTTATGCAGCTACAGTCTACAAAATTTTTAACATATTTAACACTTTTTGTAAAAGGTGCTATATCATTTATCATTTATCTTCAGAACACTTGAAACTGATTAAGCATTTCACTTGAGAAGCTACTTCATTTTATTTTGTATTTTAATTTATTTCACTGCATAATTAATTTGTAATCAAGACTTGTTTTGATTTTCTTAACTGTATTTTAAAACCAACCGTGAAGCAATAATTTGTGGATGGCTTGCAAAATAGTAAAAATATGTTCCATTAAGAAAAAAAATGAAGTTAGTATTGTGCAAATTTCATGCACCACAGAATTAACCATTCTTTAGTAAGATTTCTGAAAGTATGATCAAAGCTTCCCAAAGGTCAGGTGTAAAGTTTTGAAGTCTACAAAGTCAAGAGAACATGAATGACTGCATAGGCACAAATGACCATCTTATTTTACATAATTGCCTCTTAAAAAATTTGACTGGACATTTAACGTAGTTGCGCTTGCCAAGTTTTTGAACTTTGACAAATGAATCTCCTCCAAGAATGCATGTTCCTTGCATTGTTTTTAATAAAAATATATGTAAATCTCATTCATTTTAAAATTATGCAACAGAATGTCATCACATTTCTCACAGCCCTTGTCCTTATTGGGAATGTGCATAGGCAGTGTCTAAAGTTAAAATCCCTCTTGAGTTAAAAATAATGTTTCATTTCTTCTCCTGTGTAAAAAAAGAAAAAAACAAAACAGAACAAAACAAAAACAAAAAACACAGACCAACTTTTGCCTCTAAGTTTTGTACAGAGCTGATTCTCACCAGAGATCTTGGCAAGTGCATCTCTTCCAAGGATACGTGCTCAGTGCCATTTGTCCATTAGGCTTGCTAGAAGAGAGCAAATATTGTACCACTGAGTCAATAGGCCAATAGAACATTTCAAACTGCTCCAAAGAGATAATTGACCAGCTGAAAGTGTAAGGTAACACCAGGACTGAGCTCACCAAGTAATGTGATCTCATACTGAATGTGGGTGTTTTATTTGTTTGATTTTGGGGGGTGAGCTGGAATGAGTATAAGCCAAGTTTTGATTACCAAGGGCTAAGAGTGGGGAAAGGGAGTAGGGAGAGAGGCCCAAAGGAGTAAGTTTAAATAGACATTAACCGAGATCAGCCATTTATATGACTTTCCTGTAGAGAAATCAGGAGGTTGGAAGTAGAAGAGGGAGGATAGAAAAAGGTCAAGTCCTCCAGTGGATTGTTTAAAACTTGTTCGTTTTCTTCCATAGTGCTTGGGAAGTAGAGTGAGTGCAAAGTCTTCATTGCCTTTATTTAGGTTCTCTCTGGCTTCAAAGATTGGCAAGTTCTTACTATATTTCTACAAAGCAGACTGCTTTTCAGGCAGGTTTTCTCAAGTTCTTGCTTTATGAGTTTTGGAGAAAGATTCTGGCCAGAGATGTTCAGAAGAAAAAGTGTTTGCAGTCTTTGGAGGTTGTTAATTCCTGGAAAAACTTCTGGCAAACTCCACCTCACCAAAATTTCACAGAAAATGTTTGTTAGAATTTGACCAGTTTAAATGAGCTTCTTGTGTTGGTGTCTTTACCTAGTGGAAGTTCGAATCGTGCTCAGTTTTACACACAAAGTCAGGAAATACTGCCAATATATACAGCCCTCTTCTCGCCGAAATATTTTATTTATTTACTCTGGAGTCTGAAGACAGCTTAGAGACATGTCTCTTGCCAGTGGTATTTGCAGTGGTATTCAGAGAGTTGTCTTCTAATTTTTAGAGTCAGTTTGCACTTATTTCTTAGACTCGTGTCGAGATTCAATTTTTAGTAATAACTCTCCTGACCTTGCCTGAGGTTTCCACCATTGTTCTGCGTGGTCATTGAGCTGGCCACCAGCCTCTCACATTAAAAGGTTTACTAAACTCCCATGTAAAACTGCCTTACACTTAGAAAGTGAAGAGGACATGAACAGTGTGTAATCTTTATTTTAAAATATAGATCAATAAAGTACATCTTCATATGTTGTAAGTTATTGTAAGGATGGAGTATGGGAAGAGGCACTTTGGAAACACAAATCAGCTTTTTTTTTTTTTNAATAGCCTGAAATGCCCTCTTCCCACGAGCACTGAGGGAGAGGTTTTAAATCTCTCAGCCTCTGTATCACTAAGATAAACATACCAATCTCATTCTTCCCATAGAAGAGGCTCTCCAGTACTTTTAACAACCTTATGGTCATTTGCTCTGTTTCTTTCAATTTGGATGGGACTTTCAGAACTGCAGCATTTGCCAGCAGTGACAGATTTAATTTCTGCTCTTGAAAAGGAAACCATTGGTGAATTATATCCTGCAACAACGAACCCCACAGATATTAATTTAGGATCTGAGGGAAGAGCCTTCCAATTTGTCCATCTGAGTGCAACTCATAACACAGTGCTCTTGGAGGTAACAGGCAACCAACAATTGTCATTCAAGTTTGGCAATCTGGAATGACCCTCTGTGGCTAAGGTCCCACCCCTGAGTTCAGACCAGACCATTATACTTTAAAATAGGATTTTCATCTGCAAAAAAGATAATACAGATGCATTTGTGTGTATTTTTTTGTTGGTAGACTAATATATATCACACTCTAAAAAGCTTCCTTTAAGGTGTAGTTTAATAATAACTGAAATAATAACTACATTAAATTCTGGTGGGTATTTCTGAAAATTATTGGAAAAAAAATGCAATTATTGAAAAAAATTATTATTCTCCAAATATTATTCCATAATTTAAATAATAAATTATTCTGGGTTTTAATTTATATGAAATACATAAATATGGCACACACCTTCAAATAAGCCTCATATTCAAAATAGCCTTGCTGGTTGCTAACATCTGAGGATCTGTCTCTTTCCTTCTCAAACACATACTACTTCTAAAAACTTAAAATCCACAAGACAACAGCTCCCTACCAGGAAAATGAACTATCCACCAAAATGGAAAATAAGAAAGAAAGAAGGAAAGAAAAACAAATCTACTTCACAAGAAGAAAATGAGACGTTTCTAAAGCATTTCAGGATGACCACACACCAAGTGAAAAAAAAAAAAAAGGTTCAAAATGCCTGCCCCACACAAAGGATAACTTTGCTTGGCAGAACAAAATACTATCTCCTTTTACTAAGAACTACTCACTCATCAGTCAACACCACTTTAACTACTTTACATACTTTTTCCACCTTTCATAGAGTACATCAAAAGTTCAACACATACTACCAGCCAAATAGAATATCCTGTAGGCTATATATAAATCCACACACACACACATATATATATATACACACTCTTACAAACACAAATGCATAGAGCATCAGGTTTTCCATTTTGAGATAAAAATAAAATCTAGACATTGACAGCAGGTACATGACAATGTCCATTTTATTATTTATTTAAATTTCCCACTTTTTACAAATTTTACACAGAAAGATGTGGGATATTTGCCTTTCCCATCTCATGTTGCCAGTCACATACATATACATACACATATTCAAAAAGCTCCATGCAGTCATAGAATGTTCAAAATTAACTACTGTGTAATTGTGACTGTCATTTTTTCTGCTTCTAATAGATGTTATGGTTATAATTAGAATGTAGTGAATATAGATGGAATAAAAAAGACTAAAGGATCTGAAAATATTTACACTGGTTGTCTTGGGTAAGCAATGGAATGAAACAAAGGAAAAGGAAGAAAACCTGAGACTTTAGTATTATCACTTTAAGCTGCCTAACTGTGCTTCCCAAAGGAAAGGGATTTAGAGAGGGATTTGAGGCAAAGCAATGAGACAGATATATATATATATTTTACAGGAAATTTGGCCATCAAAACCACAAGGATCCTTGTCTGGGAAGTTGATGGGGGGAGCAGGAGTTTATAATATATGGCAAATGGAAGTAGGCATAAAGAGCTTTGAGTCTGAAGGTAGGCAGTGCTCTTAGGGATGGAATAAAGAATATAATTGAGGGCTATGAAGCAAGAAATACATGAAAGATACATGAAACATCCCTAAAAGTTGAAGTAGGGATATTTTTTTTCCTCCTGCTTCCTGAATGAACTTTAGGTGACCAATAGGGGCTGAGAAAAATACACTGTATACTTTGTCAGGAAGAAAGAATGCTAGAAGGAAAAGACAAACTTTTTAATTGGGGTCATAGTGATAGGACGAGGGGTAATGTCTTCAAACTGAAAGAGTTTAGATTAGATATTAGAAAGAAATTCCAAACTGTGCGGGTAGTGAGGCACTGGAACAGACTTCCCAGAGAGGTGGGAGGTGCCCCATCCCTGGGAACATTCAAAGCCAGGTTGGATGGGGCTCTGAGCAACCTGATCTGGTTGAAGGTGCCCCTGGTCATAGCAGAGGGGTTGGAACTAAATGACCATTAAAGGTGCCTTCCAACCCAAAGTATTCTGTGATTCTCTGATTCTGTGAGTTTCAGCAACCTCCATGGCTAGCAAGCATCATGTGTCAGAAATTGTATTTTTGTTAAATTTATACATCACTTGGCTGTGAGGATCTAGATGATAGTCAGAGTAGGGACATCAACCACACTAAAGTCCACAGTTAGTGAGAAGAACACAGGGAAAAGGTCTGTGGTAGAAAAATCTGTCATTCAGCCAAATTAAGTTTAAATAGTGAATCATTCACAAAGGTGTCAGTTTAAAAGTCTATTTAGGACAAAATGAGACAGGGAAGAAATATATTGGTGGATCTGTGAATCTTCAACAAAGAGATGACAAAGAAGTTTTGGTTGTGGGTAAAATTACACAAGGCTAAAAACTCTCAATTTCTTTACCAAGAACTGGAGGATCCTCTAGAGGATGTATTAAAGAAATGATTAGAGAAGCAGCCAAGGAAAGCCAGACCTGATGAATCCCAGAGAGATTTCAAGGACAGCAGAAGCAGAGAGGCCAAGAGAAGTTACGGTTATAGCAGTGAGTCTGAGATCTGGCAAAGTAGATGCCATTAGATGTTGTGGAAAGAATGGTTTCATTTAAGGGCAGAGGAGGGAAGCCAGATTGGAAAAGCTCTAGGAAGAAAAAGTGTAAACAGCATACTCAGAAAGCTTTGAGATGAAAGAACAACTGCAGATGGGCCAGTAGCTAGAGATGGAAGGAGTCAAAAGTGTTTTATTTATGATGTGAGACATTTAACATATGGTATAGCAAGTAGAACAGACCAGAAACAGGGAAAACAACAAATGAGACCAAGAGGTCAATGAGAGGAGCAATGTAGGGGAAGAGAATGGGCATATGGGAGATGAAGAACTGGGAAGAAAGAGGGTAAGAGGATGCAAACAGCAAAGAATGCATGAAGCATGTCTGTGTCCATGACCATGCAGGATAAATCTGCAAAACAGGGGAAGGGTCCCAAGCTAACAGGAAAAGGAAGTATTGCATCACATTTAAAAATAAAATAAAATAAAAAAAAAAAACAGAAAGAGAGTGAAAGAGTGAAAGATTGAGAGAAAGAAAGAGAGAGAGAAAGAAAAAGAAGCAAAGAACAAAAGAAAGAGAAAAAGATCAAAGGCAGAACTTGTTAAGACCTTCTGTCAAGAGAAAAGGAGAGTTTAAGCAGAGACTTAAAGGTGGTGAGGAGATGGGCAGAACTGCAGGATTAGAGTACAATTAAATTTGAGACAGCACAGCTCTGCAGCTAGACTGATAGAACTGAAAAAGTAAAGCTGAGTTGTGATGAGTATAAAATGCTTGATTAAATGTAGTAAAAACTATGGTCTTCATATTCACTATTTTCAAACCTCTCTTCTGAGAATTAGAAAGGCCCAATAGAAAGGGCCATTCTTCAAGACAGGATGAATGCTTCATTATAGTTTCTCAACAGAATTATAAAACTTATTAATTGGCAATGCTATATTAGAATAAGAACATTTATAACAGTCACGAAATCACAGAGAAGCCTGAAATTAGCACAGGTAGTTTTATGACACGCATATTTCAGCCACTGAGTTATTTTGTGCAAGCTTAGCCTGAATGATGGCAAGAGACACATTTCCAGTAAAATATTTCCAGTTGAATACAGCGTTATTTCCCCACATGGAAGACCCAGCCCTCTCTTTCCATAGCACAGTGTTCCTTAGTGTGGTCTGGGAGTCCTGCAGAGCACACGTGCAGCAGCTGCACGGCTAATGCAAATCACAGAAGGCAGAGACTGCGACCCCAAAGCGAGATACAGACACCCTCAGCCATGTTGGCTGCACTGTCAACCAGATCAGGAAACCAACCCAGGTTAAAACTAACCCAGCAGAAGGGTTATTTTTAAACTGACTCATTTCCCAATCACCTTCGCTGAGCAGCTGCACAAAGACTTGCAATTGTGGAGGAAAGGAGATGGGTGGGATAGTGGCAGAAGGGTAGGGAAAGGATGCAGTCTTCTTTCAGGGCAATCTGGGCATTTTTTATCTCTCCTCAAGGACTAAACTACCTTGCAGACAGGCTGAATGACTACCTGATTGTAGAGCGTCCTGAATGAATAAAATTATGTCTTACATAAGTTTTCCAACTTCTCCAAACTACGCTAGGTTCTCATCTTGTGACATCTTAGACTCATTGCCTGCAGCAGATGAGACAGTTTGTACCTGGCACAAGTGAAAGTGAACCCAAGGTTCTTAAATAGCCAGCTCATGCTCATAGTCAGCCAATTATTTTTTTTTTTAAATTGCCCTTCATTTCCTTAGCTTGCTTACAGTGCTCTTTCTCATAAGTCCTTAATTCCCCTACTTCCTCAAAGTACTGTCCACCCCTCCCAAACTTAGATTGCAGCCATGCCCTCTTGCTCTTAATCTTGTCTAAGTGCCAATATTGTTTCTCTGCACCAAAGAGGTGACCTTACAACACAACAGCACTCAGGAGCAAACAAAATTTTATCTGGTTTGCTGTACAAAAGGTCTTCTATATCCCATCTCATCTATCATTTCTTCTTTCCAAGTATCTGCTCCCTGGTGAATTATCTGAATTTGTAAGCTATAGATTAGCCCTTGTTTTTAGGGAAAGTAGGAATCAGAAATGATCATTTAACTCATGCCTTCCAGCATGTTTGGGGTCAAAAGCTGTTCTAACTCCTTGCCACTGAGGGCAGGCAGTGGGGACTGTTAGCACTCACACACTCAGCACCACTGGAGAACGTTGTCTGAAATGTCCCTTGCTAAAAACTCCTTTGGAGAAGCACTGAGTCTGCTAAGGCAGCAAATTCTGCATGGCCCACAGGAATACACTGCTCTGAATTTGAAATCATCTCAGAGCCAGGGTGCAACTGAAGAGGCAGAATGAACATTTGCCCTTTAGTACGCAGGACCCCGTGATCTGAACAGTCTGAACAAGGGCTCAAATCGGTTCTCACACTCCCCAGATGTATCTAGAATAAATGTCTCTCCTTTTTTGTCTTCTTCAATCAACACTGGACTGTTTCCATGAACACTAATGGCTGCAGAGGAGAGACTGCAGAAAGGCTTGGTTGGTAATTCTGTGGGCAGAGCAGGTGCTTACCAAGAGCTTCTAGGTCCAAGATCCAACCATTCATCTGGTGCACCCTCTGGGATAGCACCTTTTCTCTAAATAATTTCCTCTGAAAACAAAAATGGGATGATGTCATTTTTGCTCTGATTTCAGACTACATAAATGTTGCAACTCCTAAATCTTTCACAAAAAAAAACCCCAAAACACAGCACTAGTTGTGTTTTAGCAAGTCCTGCCTGGAGCCTTCAGTTTGGAATCTTGTTTGAAAATGCTGACCTGTGCAACTCTGTCTGCTTCATGAACAGGACAAAGTCTGCCCAACAGAAGAACTCTGTAGATGTCAATTACTGCTGATCTGGGGTTTTTCTAAACTGCTCCATAAAGCTTTAAAAATGAGATAATTTTGCACTTTCAGAAATTTGAAGTGAAATATCTTAATTTTCATGTGAGAAATGGCTTTGACTCTTTATGCTTCTTACAGATCTGGTCTCCATTTTTAGCTGGCTGCTTCATAATGCCCAACGGATTCTCTTTCTTCACATACACATTGAAAAGTGGGGTGTAACTCTTTGCAGACAGCAGAGAGCAGACATGTTGGTCTGGATGGCCCTTTTCTTAAAAAAGGCTGCAGGGAAATGGCCGTCTGGTTCATTAAATTAATGAACAGGCAGAATGATTTGTGAAAAACAACTGCTTTATAGGACCACCACCTGCATTGTGGGTTGGATCCCGCAATGTGGAAGAAATCCAGAACATTTCAGATTAATTTCTTGACATTTCAACCTTGTCCTGCACCCCATCCAACACAGACCATATTCAAAATTAACAAAGATACTCCTGGCGACACACTGCAGCCATGGGAAATTGGAAGGCAAGTCATGCCATATCTACTGACAGCTAATAAAGTACTCCACAGCACTGCAAAAGATGTATTTTCTACGTCTGAAGATCAAGTAGCTTGGTCTGGGTTTTACTAAATAGTGCTGAACTTTTGGCTGTTTATTCCCAACTCCGTGATGTAAGCTGGCCTCCCTGGGAGCCAGGCTCCAAGTGCAGCAACCATTCTGCACACATACTCTGCATGGAAAGAGTTACCTCCTAATAAAAAACATATGAAGCTCTGAGATCAGTTCCTCTTTCTCCCTCCCCAGGTGTTCCTTTGTGGTTGTGATTTGTGCACAAGTCTATAGAAAATGTTGCCTATACCAGCCAAGATATACAAAGATTTCAGGCTCCCAAACCCTACTTAAGCATCTTACTTTGGGATTCTATAAAAGAATGGGGAACCTAAATACCTTTGTAGGTCTGGCCTGCAGGATCCAGTTTGAATGTCAGGAGAGTGGGGTTTCATATGGCTGCTCACTGGCCAACAAGCACCCTGAACTTTCAGCCCACTGGATTCCATTCTGGAATCACTTGGCATTCAACTACCTCTGGTTTTATTACACGAATGCATTAATGTGTTTCATATATAATTAAAATTTTAACATTTAATATATACAATTAACATTTTAACACTCAAAAACTGACCACTGCTTTGGACCCACTGTTTCAGAACTTCTCTATGCCAAGACACTCTTTCAGATCTTTCACCAAACAATCTTATCAGAGAGTGTCTTTTATTAAACTTTCCCTTATGATCTACATATTTTCCTTTGTAAAACAAAACAAACACAAGCATTAGATCTTTAACTGGTGGTGGAGTTTGGCCTTATTCCACTGACAACAGTGTAGTTACACTGTTATGCACCAGTCCAGAATTAAAACCACTCAACCTGCAATGACACATACTTTTCTGAGGTAAGCAGGTTGCTGCATCAGAAACGGATCTGAGAATTAAGACCACTTGCAATATCTTGGAAATTCTCTCCTGAAGTCCTTAACAGAACTTGATTTCCACAGGAGCTTTCTGGAAAGATTTTCCTTTTTTTTTTTCTGATACCAATATACCCACTGACACTGGCAATTCCTTCTCTCTTCATCTTGCAAGCAACTTTTGCAAGAGTATTACTCAACCCTCCAAAATGTGTAGCATCACTCATCTTTATAAAAAAGTCATCAAGACCTTTCAGGCTTCTATCAGAACCACCTCCCTATTTTGTTAGCAAGCAACCTATAGTTCCTTTTTTCAGCTCTGTGTACATATAGCTTATTTTCTTTGCTTTTGGAAAAGTCACAGGGGCAAAACCCATCACTTCCTAAAATCACAGTATGTCATCTCATCCTCTTTTCTTTAACCACTGGAAGAGTTCTTCAGGCAAATAGAACTGACTTTTTGACATTCTTTTCCTATCAGTCCTGCAAGGTATTTTGGTTTCGTTTTTTCCCCTTATTGGGGAAAAATATATGTTCCTTACAGAACCTGTGCATCAGAAGCAGAACTCCTTGCTGCATGATTTTGTTCATGATAAAAGGTTACAGGTGTCCAAGAGGAAACCAGACACAATAAGGAGTTATAAATCCCCTGTAGGTTACTAAACACAAAGAAATACTTAAGCCACTGGTCACTGAAGATTGGAAAATGTTATTTTAAATATTCTCCATTTCTGTTCTCTTACTGACTACCCATTATTGGCCACAGCAGGGGAAAAGATAGAGAACTCAATGGAGCTTTGGGCTAACTCTAAAAAGGTCAGTCCTGTCATATGCTTATTTATTAATGTGTACTGATAATTTCCACAAGGCAAATTTAAGCTACACAGCCAGTAAGATGGACAATGTCTTTTCCAGTTTCTATGCCCCATAAATTCTCAGAACAATCACTGATCTTTTGCAGATTGCTTTAGCTAGAGCTTTGAATAATTTGAGATGAAATTTACAGGTCTCTGCTGATTTGAACACACATATCATGTATATCATCTTTAGCCTGACCTTTATTTTGGTCTATTTTCTTATGCTTTAATCAAAATGTTCTTAATCATCTTCTTCTAATCTTCTTATTTAGGTTTTCTTGATACAATCCAGGTTCTCCTTTTTAAAATTCTATTTTCACCTCTGTTATTGTTCCCTTTATTCCTACAGATTTATAGCATTTTTTACATCCATCCTATTTTGTATTCCTTTCTGAATTTCTTGTCCTCAAAGTCCTCTTAATGCATTCAGTTTTGAATCTTCATGTATTTCTCATCTCACTTTTGGAAATAATTTCCTATTTTATTTTTCTTTGAAACCACAGAACAATCTTTACTGAATTTTATATTAATTAGATTTTTTTCTCAGTGTTTTCAGAGAGAAGGAACAGAGATTTGTCCTTTGTACTGACACTTGTATGAAGTGAGCCTGCCTACAGGGCCAGGGCTCACTTTAGGGGAAGTAAGAGCAGACCTTTGTGTTTAGGGATTGTTATGCACAATTATTTATTTGTCCTTGCATATTAGGTAGTTTTACTCAAGCTCGTTAATGATTAATTGTTTTATTGTCCAGTTGATTGAGTGTTGAAGGTTACCAAATTAAAAGTTTTTGTATATGCCCCAGTTCAAACAGGTTAATCCAAGTTAAAAGCCATATTTTTTCTTAAAATACCCCTGTTGTGTCCCTGTTAAATGTTGTTCCCCAGTTCTGTCACTTTACCAAGTATTTATGACGTTATTGAAGTTGTTGTATGTTCATTAAGTGTTTATAACGTTATTTGTTAGATGTTTTATGATTTTAGATTATTCACTTTGTAGCACTGTTATTTCCGAGTTTTATTATTTTTATCAAGCATCTGTGATGTTGTTAAGTGAGGTTTTGTTGGTATGAATTGTTTTCTGAGATTATTTGTTGAATATTTTATGGTTTTGGTTGTCCATTGGAGAGGG
>VZRO01004193.1:1023019-1067542 GCA_013397915.1 Daphoenositta chrysoptera
GGATTTTTAATTTTTTTGCTACCGAATTTTAATTAATTAATTTCAATTAATTTCTTAATTAATAAATACTTTATTTTTATATAAAAATAGAAGCTGTCTTCTGTTTTTGACAGGGATCATGGGTGACACACAGCCTTGGCTAACCCTGGCTAGTGCAGTCACTGACAGAACCATCTATCTGCCAAAATAATAAAAAAAATCAAAATACTTTTATTCACAAGCTGCCTCACAGCAGCCTTATGTTTCAGCAATGCTGCACTAGGTGACCAACAAATAATTGGGTCCTATGTATATTTAAAAACCTTTCTCCTCCAGACCTCCATGTTTCAGTACAAATTGTACCTGACAGACACAAGAGTTAATCAGAAAGGACAAAGGAATTCACAGATTAATTTAAATTCATAACATAGTGGTTTGAGTGTCAGCAGATGTCAGCCATTATGTGGCTGCATAAAAATTTATAAGACAATTGTTCATAAGTACTTTAAGAGATAAGTGTGTCCCTCTTTACCAGTTCAATGGCATGCTATGAAAAGATTAGTGTTTGCAAAAGTTGGATAAAAGGTGCACTCTTATCAATTCTGTGTACTGTGCTTGTATGTATGTATAAGGGACGCAAGATACTTGAAAAAAGTGATTTACATTCCAACCCTAGCAACAGTTAACCATAAAAGTACTGCCTCTAAAATGCCTGGCAGATCAAGGCCATCAGGAAAAAAAAAGTCTAATTAATTCCTGAGACATCTAAAGAACTTAGGAAAAAAAAATGTAATGCAGAATTCTGTAATTTTAAATTGTCAGATATTACTTCCTATATTTCTTTCTATTGCAATGTAACTAGATGCCCATCATAAAGGAAAAAATTGCTAAGGATAGTTATTCAACTGTTGTTTATTTGTATTATGGTAAGCAGCCCCTCTGTTCAGTGTTCAGAACCTCACTGTGTTTGGCACTACACAGAGCAGCAGCCCAAACTTCAGAAAAATTCCCATATTTGAAGCAGGGTTTCTTTATGACTTCACATATGCTAGTGCAAAATGCATAGAAATATCAAGTATCTTAGAAAGACATATCATCTGGTCTGACGAGTTAAAGTCAGAGGAAAAGATTTGTCTCCTAGAACACGAGGTTCTGAACTCAGTCACAACAGGAATATTTTAGCAACAACTACCAAGGCAGTCAAAATTCCTGCAATTCTGATTAAAAGGACAGTATCTCCCTACTACCTACAGCCACTTTCTGCCTCACTTTGTCTCATTGACCATTGAAAAACTGGCTGAAGAAAGGATGAGAGACACTCTACTCCCTCCAAAAGCATCTATAAGACAGCTCATGACTGGGAAAATCTTCTGGGCTGCTCTTTCAGCTGATGGAGGAGACAGGAAGCTTGGGGTGATGCCTGGGGTGGATCAACCAAAGCAAGAACATTTTCCCTCCTGTGCATGGGTGGGAGAACCTGGAAAAAAGCTCTCCCAGGCTGCCCTGGGCTGGGGGCTGAGCAGTGTTGAGAAGCCTGGGTGCTCCTGATGCCTGTCCAGGACAAATCCAGCATTTAGCCATGATTTGCTGTGCTATTTTCAAGGCAGAAACCCAAGCCAAGGGTTTGAATCAGACATGTTCAATTTTCTGTGTTTCTAATTAAGGTTTGTAGATTTTGTGTTTTGTTTCCAGTGTTTATTTTTAGCTAGATGATGGGTCCTTTTTATTATTAGAGGAGATAATTTTGATTAATGTTTTTTTAATTCTGAGAAAAAACAAAAAAGGAGGTTTCTGTAGAGCTTTGTGTTCTTGGTGAGCATGGGAGGCTGTCAGGGCATGCTTCTCTTCTCCACAAATAATTTTCAGTGTCACCAAATGTTGGCCAACATTCAGTGGAGGGAAGAGGGACATTTATAGCAACTAATGTGAGTTGTTCAAGGTTAAATATAAGGGTCTATCCCTGATATTTTAAAGTCCAAAAATCTCACATACAGAGAAGTTCAAAGCCCCAATCTTGGGATATTTTTACCTCATGATCCATGAAAACCTGTCAAAGATTTTGTTTGTTTCAGACATGAAGCTGGTCAAACCTGTTGAAGTAAATCAGTTTTTCCATTGACTTCAGTGAGAGATGAGTCAGTGCACTGTTCCCCAGAACTAGTTATTGTATCCTTGTGGTTTTCAAAAGCATATTTTCAAATATTTTAGCTAATGAAAATAAATTAACAGAGTCAAAAATTCCTCGCTAGAGGCAATGGTGTCAATCAAAGGTGATTCATTGCTACTACTACTTTGGAGCTACCTCTACTGCTTTTTCATTCTGCAGATCCCTTTGGCCCATTTTCACGTTGCTTGACAGTTCAGAAGCTGTTTCTGAATTAACTTACTGGAAGACACATTGGTGATATTTATACAAGCTCATGGTGCTCTGTGAGCTGATCTGATATTTCTAATGCCTGTAGTGTTCTGCTATCCATTGTTCTGCATTAAATATCTTTGCTTTCCGAGCTATTTATCAATCTCTAAATGCATCTGCGGACCCTCAATCGCTTCTGTGTATTCTCAACGCTGTCGATTCACTAGCAGTGCCTGTTTCAAGTCTTTACTCTTTTGTTTAAAATCTGAAATAAGGGCCCAGTCTTGGAAAGGATCTGTATGTGTACAAATACCTTCTGACTGTGGAGTGTCTCTGAAACAGCATGGCAGTCGTCCTAGAATGGGAGAATGGAACAATGTGAAAAATGAAAGACAGTGCTTTAGAGGATGCACCACTTTTGTTAGCACATAACATTTTTTCTATCATTTGTTTAAAACACCCTGAAGCATGCAATTAAACCCTCAAGCATGCAATTAAATTATTTGACACTTGAATTTACTTTTGAAATTCTGCTTATTTGTCTGTATAATTTCCATACATAATTGTTTTAAATTAATTCATTAAACTCTTTGTTGCACATGGTTTAAATTAATTCTAATCTGTAGCTCAGGCACAGCAGAATCAATATCAAATAGCTTCTGCTTGCATGTCTATCCACAGAAGAAGAATATTCTCTTGATTACAGCATTGAGGTAAGAAGAGAGGTGAAGAACTTCAGAAGATTTTAATAATTGAAAGCACTGCAACTGTAGGGTAAAATGTTTAAAAAATTCTGGTATATTCTAGAAGCATCCAAATGTACTATGTAATCTTTCTATGCACAGTCCTTCATGCAAAGAAATTATATTCAACCTTTCCTGAGGTTTCACTGTCTCAGTGGTGCACATGATTTTCAGAATGGACTTTTTTAGTCTTCACTGACACTGGTGAGAATCAAAACATGAAGTCAGAGACTTGTAAAGCTGGACATGCTACTCAGTGAAATCCTTTTTAGTTCAACATGATGCTTCTGTACTTTATATTTCTCAGCAAATAATTTGTCATTGACTTAACCTGCAATTATTACACTGTCTTACACTTTATGATATCCAAGACCATTATTCCACATTTATGCAAAAGCTGGTGCATTGTCAAAGTTCTAACCACTGCCTGCATCACTCTTCTTGTATTATCATATTCCTGTTGCTATTTCTTTTCCATCTTCAAAAATATTGTCCAGACAACTGATTCTTCCTCTTTTAAGAGTGGAATAACAATCACTGAATATTTTTTTATATTTGTACAGGTTAAGCCATTAGTGAGCACAAAGAAAAACATGCCTTTTTCAATTAATCATTGTCTTTACAGTTGAAAAAGATTATATTGTTGACTATAGAAAGATTTTCTCTTATGCAGATGTATTATCATTATTCCGTGAGAGAGTGTCAGAAAACCAAACTGTTTTAAATTGTTGTCATGAGATGATAACATGTACATACATTTTTTTACTTTTAAAACTGCCATAATACATTTTTCTGTAATTTTACATATGTTTAATAAAAATTTCTATCTGTTTATATCTTAGCAACTGTGCTGGAACTACTACTATAATTTCATCATAAGTGATTAAAATACTTTTTTGCTTTATCTACAGCAAATCTTGGGACAGTTATTGTGCTCTTTCCTGGTACTTAGGAAATAATTTCTTGAGCAAATAAAATACAGAAATTCATATTCAAGTAAATTAGTCAGTTTTGACTTATCTTAAATATTTTTTCTACTCTATATTACATGTGTTCTGGGCTTATACGCCTAGATATTTGCCTATAAACACAGCTTGTTTATTTCCTTAAAAAATAAATAACAATTACTAAAACAATCCCAATCTCTGAACAGTTGAAGTCTGGGTATACCCTAGCTGCAGTTCCTTTAGAATGACTGCAGCTATTTTGCGAATGCATTTGACACCTTTTGCATTTTTAAAGTCTTTGAAATCTTTGCCATGCAAATTAGTAAAAAGTATTGGGAGCTTCTGATATTGACCATGCTGCATAAATGCAAACTGGCATTGCTTGAGCTCAGTTGCACACGTCTTTCTTTCCAGACAGGACTTGGGGAAATGAAGACACATTTGGCAAAGAGGCTTTAGATTCAGTCACCCATCAAATCTCCCCTTGAGAAGCAAATCCTTTCCTATTTGCATTAATCACTATCAGTCCTTTGTTCTTTTCCTCTCTTTTACCAAATACAAAAGTCTTCCAGCAGTGTTGGAGAGGATTGGTGTCCACTTCAATTTTTTGAGGCAGAACTTTCATTTCCTTCTAAAGACTTCAGAGCCTCGACCTGTCCTGCCTAAATCCCAGATAAAATCTCTTCCCTTAGCTCGGAAGCTTCCTCTTCTGCCAGCCCCAAGCGCAGCTCAGAAAATGCTGCCACTATTTTCGAAGGAAGATCTGTGGATAGGTTTTACTTAAAGATTGGATTGGTTTTGATAGAATTCTACAGTGAAAAAAAAGATCAATTAAAAGTTTCATTATTTAGTGTCTTTTTCAAGCACTGGTTTGTTGACTGAGCCTTTCTTCCATTCTGGAAATGAAAGAATGAATTTTGTAATATTACTTTGAAATAAGGAATGGATGGTCTCCCTGTCTGGATGTACCAATATTTTGGCCTTGACACCACCAACAGTAGCCATAACAAAGAAAAAGGTCGAGTAAGATATTGCCTTCAACCTATCCAGCTCATTTCAGACACACATCTAAACCCACTAAACACCCCTGGAGCACAATTTTCTGGGCTAAAAGGCAGCTACAAATGATCTACAGACCCAGAGTCACTCAGATTTCTACAACAGAAGCTTTGTACCTTCACTCAGCTGTAGCTCTTTAATCATGTCCTTTTCTGCAAGCTAAATTTAAAAGTAATAAAACACAAATTAAATAAAACTAAATTTTATACTATGCTGTTTGCCTGGCAAATCTTCTGAAAGAAATATTTGAAAGTTTACCAAATAGATCAAGTAATGATATTTTCCAGACTCTGGTTTTATCATCATGTAGTTTAAGCAATGATAGATGGCTTTCAGCCATTATTGGTCAGATAAGTACCAGTTGAAGGACTGCAGGGTTGTGGTGGTGATATTTCTGCCATTGGTTTGGTTCTAGTCTAAGCTGATCCGTGTCTCTTGTGATGGTTTTCAGTTGTTGAAACACTGCTTCATTTGTTCTCCTTCTGCTGGTAAAAACAGATGGGTTCAAATCTTCTAAACACAAAGGAATCGAAGACTCTGAGGGCAAAATGAAGCCCATGTGACTTCACAAATTAGTTTATATGTTCCTTGACATATAAGGATATACATTTTATATTTTTTCAGAAAAGCATTTCAAAAACTGCATGAGACATATTGAAGTTGCAGATGTGCCAAAGAAAAGAGACTTGGACTTTGTGTGTGTCCTTTGCACACACAATGTAAGATTTCTTTGAATTTTTCCAAGTCCCACATTAAAAAATAGATTAATGTGTGATGATACCTAATAATTTTAACAGACATTACCAGTATTTGACAGTCTTCCATAGAATACATAGATGCAGCTATTTTTTTCAGAAATTTTGGTATTTATGCTACAGCTATTTGAGTTAATAATAAGAACAGGATGATACTAGTACATAAGTTCTCATCCCATTCCAAAAAGAATGACTGCCCTGGGTGTGATTCCAAATATACCTCTCTCTTGGGTTTCTCTTGTATTAACTTAAATTACAATGAGCCATAATAGTGCATATTTTCTCTAGAACTTGGCTGTTTCCCAGGTCTCTCTGATGGCTCCTTCTCTATTCTGCTTCCCTACCCACTGGCGCTACTGAAGTCCCTTTATTCTGCAAAGTGTCAGTGAAAAGTTAATTTTGCAAACACGTTGAGATACGGGTTTTCTTTATCAAGTAAGATCCTCTCAGCAAATACTCCATAAATGAAGATATTGTTGAAGTTCTGTCTCCCTCTACAATACATTAAAGAAAAAAAACAATATTTTATTTTTTCAAATGGTGTTACTTATACCTGATCATACAGAAAATTTTCTGCCAGTTGGCTGTTTAAATTCTGGAATTATAACATGATGCTAGATTTTTGTAATTCTGAATTCAAATTCAAATTCTACTCCTGATTTGGTTTTACACCAGTCTAAACATATTCCAGAAACCATGTTTCCACACCCATATTCTATGGCTATAAAGGATGAATATCAACATTAAAAGAAGAAGAAATTATTCTTCCAGGAAGAAAAAATTGTATGTACAGAAGTAATTTGTTATGTTCTACCATCTTCTATTATTTTCAGGAGCAAAGCTCCAGACCTGTGTTTACAACCAACTATTACGGTGTGTCATAGTATTTCCAAGAACCTCATCCACTTAGAGATTGTTTTGAAGGAGATATTATTTGGTGCCTTTTGGAGCCAAACTAATTAACTGCCTTAGTATTCAAACTTTGTTTTCAACCATCTGAGCTCATATTTATAAGAGAGAGACATACTAACTAGTATTGAGATGCCGCTCCCTGGAAACATTAACTCATCCCTGCAGATTAAATCTTTTAAAATATAAAACCTATTGTAGCAGATCTTGACCTGCAATATTTTTCTTTCTTGGGGTGGGAAAAGGCAAAAGTATTATTAGTTTATCTTCTTTAATGAGTGAATTAAGAAAAAAAGAAAAAGAGGAAAAAGAAAAAGTAGAAAGAGAAACAGACTTTCTTACAGTAGAGATTAGTAATGTGTCGTGCATTAAATAGCCAATGCTTGAATGTATGTACGAAATTTAAGTTATCTCTTAAAAAAAATTGAAAATCCAGGCACAAATTTGCTCTGGGCTAGTAATATTTTTCAAAAATTAGATTCTTGCTGAAATTTACTGTTTTATTTCTGTTCTTCATTTGCTGGCACTTAGCGGTCTCAGAAAACTTATTTCATATTATATGCAGATCCAAGTCATCTACAACATGGGGCAAGTGCAAATTTGTGTTTTGCAAAAGTAATAAAGGGGTTGGATTAAGGTTTGGATCCTAATATTGGAACACAGATATGATCAATTTGGATATCCTGTTTATCTATTTGAAAGCAGTGTTAAATACTAGAATAGGTTGAAAGTCTCTCCTGACAATAGGTAATTATTACCAATACTCACAAAGTGCGCTTTTCTATTACGGTTTTAGACATTTTGTTTCATTCACGGCATTATAAAAAGTTATTTTCCTGGGGTTCATTTCACCTATGAAACACTCAGGAAGAGCTCTATGGATGAGGGAACTTGAACTCCTTCAGCAGGAGGGTTCCCAGAGCAAATCCTGCATCCTGCCTTGGCTGCGTCTGGCACACCCAGCCTGGCGGAGCCGCCAGCCCGCTGCCCCGCACCCAGCTGCAGCATCAGAGCCTGCTGCCCTTGGATTCTTGGCAAGCCTCTTCCAGGGCTGGAGATGAGCACTGCCACCCTTACGAGCGAGGAGAACCGAGGCTGGGTTGTTTGCAGGGGCCACACCGCCAGCCCAGGAGGGAGCCGCCGCTGGCGGGAGCGCGGCCGCCAGCGCTCCGTGCTGCTGCGGTGGTCGGGCCCCCCGCCAGCACAAGCCAGGCATTCTAGGATAAATTGGCAGTGCAGGCTCCGAGGAGTTCTCCTCCATTTGTTTTATTATGTAGTGAGTGATACGGCAAAATCCGCTGTCTTAAAAGGGTATAAAATAACCGTACGCGTTCACTGAAAATTTATATCGTTGAGTGCCAGCCTGCAGACATGGAAGCTGGATCGAGAATTAATAAAGCAACCAGATAAATCAACATTCTGCCACTTTTTTAAGCATTTTAAATGTGTACATAAACTGTGTTAAAATACTCAACAAACCATTTAGCTGATACCTATCATAGGAAAGAAAATTATATTTTTAAAACTCCCCAATGGAGAAGGGAAGAGGCTGAAGGAATTCTGACGTGGTCATTAGCTTGGAGGATGAAAACAATTCATTGATATCTATTCCACGTGTTAGCCTCTGGCCCTTAGGGAGGCAATATGACTTTTCAACTTGAAGAAAACAAGATTTTAAAAAAAAAAATAAATAAAAGTACTTGAAAAATTTCCCCGGAAAATCTGCTTAATGCTGGGCATAGCTCTGTGACTTGGGACTCTTGGAGCACTGAGCAAAAACTTGAAACTGGGCCGCTGGGTCCCTGGTGACAGAGTCAGTGTAATGTTACAGGAATGCTCATGTTTTTTGACACAGGGAACACTTCAGCAGTTGATCCCTGCTCCTTTTCTCTCCCCATTCTTCTTTCCTTTGCAGAAATGTCATTTATTTAATTAGAATAAATGGGCTATGCTAAGTATTTGAACCAAATCTGGGATGTAGCAATAATTGGATGCGCCCTCAACCACAAACTCAGCATGCCCGTGCCTCTACAGTGTTGACTTTGGACTCCCGAGAACTCCAGCACAACTGGGGCACTTGGGGCAGGACAACTGGATAAGAAGAAGAAATCTGTGGGCCAAGGAACTTGACCAAATATTGTGTTCCAAGAGGCAGCTCTGTACACAAAGAATAAGGGGAGCAATAGTTTATTCAAGTGGCTCAACACAAAACAGATGGTGAGATTTCAACAGAGCAAAGGACTGATGGGGCAGTTACAGCAGACAGGCACCCTCAGAAAACTGGGACCCCAAAACTGGTGTGTTTAATTCTATGATATTCTACGAGACTTAAACTTCTGAAAGCAATTTGAGTGTTCCAGTATGTTAATTGACAAGTAGTGTTTCCTCACAGACATCTGACCTGTTTCTAAAAACAGTTTCTGGGGTTTTTAACACAGTATCACAGGTCAGATGTTGCCTCTTGTGGTTTTGTTTGTGGGTTTTTTTTAGTTTTCTTTTAATTTTGACATAAATATAAAAGAAGAATACAGTCAACCTAAAAGTTTTCAGATTTTTCTATGAGACCTTTCCCACCTCCTGGCAAGCTTACTGCCCTAGGAGATATCTTTTCCTCTAAAATTTAGATTATTAATATGTCTTGACGTGACGAACTGTTGTTCTTGTTTTCACATTCCTGAGAATCACCTCAAAATGTCCCTTAGGTACAGAGGAGGAAAAGTAAACTAGTGAGCTATAAAGGATAAAAATTAGAGGTATGGCTTTGGTTTCTGGTGACAGGAGTGATGAGATTTTTCATTTTGTCAAATTTATAACAAATTCTAAAATCATCCTTTTTGGAGACAAAATAGAACTCTAAACTATTGAGTCTAAATTTTCTTTTGCTTCTGGTAAAGTGCAAGTTCTAGGCTGTAGCAGGTTTTACTGTTTTGTTTTGCTATAATTTTATTCCCCTGGTAAACCCAGAAGCAGGACAAGAATTAATTTCAAACAAGGATCTTTATTGTTTGCATAGCTCAGTACTCTGTTTAATTAAAAAAACATGTTTGTTGTTTTTTTAATTTAATTTTCTTTGAGAAAATGATGGTTCAAATTAAGGGGGAAAATGTTTTTTCAAAACTCAAGTTTGGTGAAACCTTAAGCTGTTTTTCTTTATGTTGTCTAAAGCTTTGAAAAAAAATGTAAATGCTACCAGTTGGGGTTTTTTGGCTTTTGGGGCTTTTTTAAAGTATCCAAGACCTAATTCAGTCATTGATTATGGTCAACTGAGCACAGACAATTAACAGAGGATGAATTTTCTAATCATGCTATCATGTTAATATATGTATTTATTTAATCTACTGTATGTGAAACTGTTCTGAACATGGAAGTCAATAGTTATTAGTCACCCAAATTTCATTTACGTCTCAGGCTTCCATATTGCAATGAGCAGTGTGTTGATTCTCTCTGAAGAAGACAAACAGATGTTGAGCAAGGAAGAAAGGGTTAGTCATCTTTCTTTGAAAAATAAGAATTCCAATTAAAGTGGAAATAATCCACAAATTTAGTTCACAGACCTGAAAGTGAGGACGTGTTCAAAAACACCAAAGATTCAGCCAAGGCTTTGGTCTCACAAGAAACTGAACATTCACTGGAAGAAGGATATTGCAAGATGCATTTCCACGTGATCTGTGTTGCCACTTGTTGCAGACGATTGGAAAGTCTCCTACTGGGAGACAAAAAGCTCTGAAACCTCAGAATGATCTTGAATTTTAACAGAAATTACCTGATTTAAAAATTCAGCCTAGAATATTTTATTTCCTAGTGGTCTTTTAAAACGTTGTTGTCTGCCAATCTTGAAGAATTAACTGCAATTTTTCACCAGCATTTTAACGGAAGAACCAATAAGATTTTGCTCCAGTGCCTGTGCTAATTGCACCTTTTCAGACTGCAATGCATTGACAACAAAGGGACAGATATCCATAGGCTCAAATTGTATTTTGTTTTTTCATGGTCATAGAAAATTCTCTCGGGATTCAGGAAGAAACATTTGAAAACACTGTTATGTGGGCACATAAAACCTCTGTATTTTTACAAGAAGATAAATGTCCAGTAAAACTCAGCTACATACCCACCTAATACACAGAACTCAATCAAAGCCATTAAATATCAAATAGGGCAGAAAATTATGTATCTCTGAGTTTTCCCTTAGGAAACATCTCCTATTTTGTCCCATCACCTCATTCTAGAATTTAATTTCATATTGTCCAACATGTTTTTATATACCAGAAATAAGTTGTTTACAGTGGGTCTGATCTACCATAATTCAAAGTTTAAATTGTCCCATTTGCCACATTAGAAGGACCAAAAGCTCCTGTAAGCCATGGTGTGTATAATCCATTCATCTGTTAATTTCTACAGTGTTTTTCAAAAATATAACATTTAATAAATGGAACAGAAAGAAACTGAAGCAAATCTTGAAAGATATTCAGCACAATTAATTTGATGTAGATTTTGAAAATATGCAATTTACCATATCCAGTGATTCACTAAGCATAAATCTTTTGTACTTGAAAGTCAAGTGTACTAGAGATGAAATCTCAAATCTGTTGAAGAGAGTGGGAGTTTCCTATTTGATTTCTAGGGGCCTGCATTTTACTCCAGGCACATTTTCTCTTCTAAAAACACAATTCACATCGACTTATTTGAGTGGAAAAATTGTATTAAAGTGGGTTCATTGCCTATTTCTCTCTTTAGACATGCACCACGTACCGTAGACCTGAGATGGTACCGAAGAGAGACTGATTTGAATGAAAGAATTTCTTGACTTCAAAGGGTCAGTGATATAAAATCAAATCTTCTATTCATACATGTTTAGGATATTCAGGAAACTGATCACTTGGATAACTTCACCAAACACTGTACTTGAAAATATATAGTTTAATTCAGAAACAAAAATAACCTGCCTTCTATGGGAGTATTTTATCATACGGAATACTTAGGGACTTTATTTGAAAAACGTCCTAGAAATAGTTGAATAACTCCTTTGGTCATATCTGACAATAATTCTCACTGAAATATTTCTGAATCCTGTATTCTAGATTCTTCAATTGGATAACTAAATGTGAAGGTGGGAATCTTTAAATAATTTACTCATTTTATGTATCTCAAATTTGTTTGCATGAGTGTTTAACCAAATAGGCTGGAGGCGTAATTTCTGAAGAGCCAGTATCAGGCCCTGGCTCAGCTGGGGGGGCTTAAATACATGCTTTCTGAAAAAAAAATGTGAGATATGAATGCCTGAAAAATAGGAGTATTGCTGTCAGCATCAGTTCTTGCATCTCAAATTAGATGTATTCCCAAACTCGGGTTAAAAGCTGAGTTTTATGGTTAACTGTTAAAAACCCAATATTTGAAGGGTGAAGTCTGACAAGAAGAACATCGCTTTGTTTCTTTTAACTTCTCTGAGCAATCCGTGAATTCCTTCATGAGCTTTCCTTTCCTTGGTGACCTAAGATGACTTCAATTAACTATGATGCACTTTGTGGAAAACATTGTCTCCAATCTGTCCTTCCCCTCTTCTCACTTTTAATTTATTGGCCACCCACCCCTCTTTTTTCTTTGTGCTCTTGTCCAAATTTTCCTATTTCCAGCATATGTTTTAAGATTAAAAAACTCTTGTTTGGCAGACAGTATAAACGCTGTACCTCAACAGATGTTTTTAGTGTCAGTGCAAGAAGCGGCCACACGCTGATGCGGTTCTGCTTGGCACCATTTCTTGTCTGGAGAGACTGACACTGCATGAATATATTCATTTTACTGCTGGGTTCTTTTTTGTCTTTTTTTTTTTTTTTTTCTCCTTTCCACTCTCATGACACTGTGGTAAATTTGGTGTTTCTGTGACTTGTTCCCTCTTTGCATATGACTTTGTTTTATAAGTCATCCAAGCCTTGTTTTTGAAGACGCAAATTGACCTGAATTTACCTTTGAGCACCTCTCCCTTTCCTTTAACTGTGTTACCAGGAATATGTTTTCAGGTTAACTTGTAGCCTTTACCAAGTGTTTTCATGTGTCTCAATATCACTATTTCTCTCCAAAATGTATTGCTATGCAGGCACATGTATCAAAATAGTCAGGGCCTCAGTAAGTACAATCCACAAGTTCAACGGGTTTTTTTATTTACTCAGCTGGTCATGTTCTTGTACGAAGGAGGTTTTTTTTCAAGCTGTATTTGAAACAGGGGACAGGTTATGTAAGGGCATAATAAAAATATGGCTTTTGTGAAGGCACAGGCATGATCCAAAAGAGACTCTCCTTCTAAATCTCCTTCCGTCTCCTAATCTGAATGGGTTTTTCTGGCTTTCTGATGACAGGGGAGGTTCTTCTGTGGAAATTCGTGCCAGGTAACAGCTGAAAATGAGAACTGGAAAAGCAGACAAGAGAAAAAAAATGTGAAGCTAAACATTATGAATTTAGAGTGCTTGCTGACCATAAAAATCTCTTCTGGCTAAGTGTTAGCAAATGGTGCCATATGAGACACCACAACATTTCCCTCAGCTTGCGAAAGGCCATAATTGTGGTGATCCAGATAATCTCATGTGGTAACTGCTTATAAAAATTGACTCTTTAATGGCAAATCTCTGTCCCATATATTTTCCTTATTGCGCCTTTATACGAAAAGGGAAGCATAAGGTACAAGAAAACCAAAAAAAAGAGCAAGTAATGGGGCACTTGATTTTCAAAGTACAAGAATATCTGCCACATCCACAGCTTTACTGTGAGGATGTCTGATGAACAGCTCTCTGGAGTTTAGAAAAGGCTTTTCCAGCTGACTCCATCAAATAGCAACAGTGCTCTGCTCTCTCCTCTACTACTTATCTGTTGCCTTTTCAACCACTCACAGAAGGAACATATTCTTTTGGGCCCCCTTCGAGAAAATAGGAAACTGGTGTGTAAACCCATTCCAACTGTGTGGGGAAGGGTGTTGTGACCAACGCTGTCCACTTTCTAGTTAAAACTTCTAACTGCAAAGCTACTAGACAAAGCACAGATCTGTAATACTGGGTTTGTTTGAAGAAACAGCCCTGCTCAGAGATGCACGGATCCTTTCAAAGTCAGCATCCAGAAGTGGACACAGTCCCTGTACTCCAAAGGGCTCGCCTTCATTGCCTCTGCTTTTTGCTAACAATCTCCTGGAGCTGCTTATCTCCTTCCCAGATGATGGCTGTGAGCTGCCCACTGGGCTTGGGCACCTGTACAGATACTTTTGTACCAATGTCGTCCCTTTGGAGCTCATTCCAAAGACAGCCAGCGCATGAGAATGCTCCACAATGGTTTCAGAAGAAATGATGCTGCTCTTTGGAAGGAGCAGTGTAGGGAGAAAGAGGCAGCCCCACTGCTCATTTTGCTTTCCACTTGCTGTAGATTCCTGCTAGATTCCCTGGACCTTCCTCCTCTCTCTACCTCGTGCAAGTAGCTGAAGACATTAATTCAGAAGTTAGGGGAGGTGGAGCTCAGCCTGACCTTAGATAACACTCAGTGGACTATCATACCTCTCCTGCAGCTGGCACAAACACACAAGCCTTTAGTGTCAAAGGTACATGTCTCATTCTTCCGGCTGCTTTTGTCACAAACAAATATTTATTTTGGAGAAAGCAGGGGAAATCCAATTCTCTAGTTGTGGTTTCGATTCCTTTTGTCTGCAGCATGTTCTGCTAGGGAAGTGATGCACAGCGGTTTCTTTTTCAAATTTGCTTCTGGCTCAGCAAGAAGGTGGGTGGCAGGGCAGTTGGAAGTCATCAAGCACAAGCAATAATGTTTAGTAACCTTTTGTATAACTCTGCCCTCCAACCACTGCAATGGCTTCCTTTCTCTGTTCTTACTGGGAAACAGATCCTGGGAGGTCCTGAGCAACTCTGAATTTGTCTGAGAAATTCCAAGTCTTGAATTTAAGATTCTAAACATAGCACAGAAAAACATCACAAAGTCTTTCTTATCCATGGTGCAAAAAGGGACCCAGACATAAAACTGGGGTAAAGTGAAGCAAGTCTCCTAAGGGCACTGGAAGAAGGCAGCAACAGGAAAATTAACATAAGCAGGCCACAATAACTCTCTCATGCTAAGACTCAAATCCTAAACTCCTGCACACCAGTTGAGTAGATAGGATCTTTATGAAATATTTATACCCGGGATGCAGCAGGTGCCAGATTTTTTCTCACCCCAGTGGCAAGCAGAGCTGCCTTATTGCCACCAATTAAGCAAATGACAGCGTGAAAGGCATGTTCAGAAAAAAATTGCCTCTAGATCCCAGTAGTTGCAACTGGTTACTTGCTAATGACTAACAGTGATGATTGGTGATATTTATTCATGTGGTAGATTTTGAAAGCAAGAAGTGAAGTTTAGCATCCCTGGCTAATGCTTTCCCAAAAGCAATATGATGGCCCATTCAATGTGCTAATAGTTCTGTTAGCATTTTTGACATGCAGATTTTGGGAAGGAAGAGAGGCAACTTACCAGCAAACGTATGTAGTACACAAATACAGTCATGCCATGGAAAAAAGCAGCGAAAATATCTGCTTTTTGACCATGTAATTTTTCTTTCTACATTATTTTTCCTTCCACTCTTTTGTCTAGAGGAAAAAATTATTCTTCGTCTTCCCTTATGACCACTGCAAGCAGAAAATCTATACACATACTTTCAAGAAAATGTCTTATTTTAGCTGTTCTCCTATTTCATAGTGACTGCACACATGTATATTGACACAACCTGAGCCCAGAGGAGGGCTGCATATTTACCCCAGAGAAGTAATGGAAGTTCCTCACACCAATAAAAATTGTAAGAACACTGCCAAGTGCAGCACCATTACCAGATGCTCCTGGATGGCCAAGAATCCCATGAAATTGAAAAGAGCACCACATGAATGCTCATCAGATGACAGGGAAGGTGAAATTTCCCAGCATTACCTCCCATTTAGCTGAAGAGCTAGTGGCATTCACTCCAATCATGGGTGCAGTCTCAAAACAGGCCATGACAGCCTCTCATCTGTGTGAACAGTCTGCACAGAGAGATGACAACTTCCCCAGATCATTTAGCTGTTGACAGAAAGAGCCTCAGAAAACGCCTGGAATTTCTTATCCTGTCAGAAATCAGAAATAAGAAGAGAAACAAGAAATAAGGTAGAGCTTTACTAGCATTCAAAGTGTGGAGGAAAGACATGAATAATTGACAAAATTTAAGTTTCTGACTGAGATGGAATTCTGAGACAAAAATAAGGATAGCTCTTGAAAGAAACATCCCATGAAGAATGAATATGATAGAAAAAGGTTTTCTTACCCTTCTGAAGGAAGCAATATTCAATAATAAACACATCTTGGACAGATACATCAGTGAGGAAGCTGCTGCAGGTTCACATAGAGGATGTAGGTGAGGGTCATTAGCACCAGTTTCAAGTCTCAGGGAGGAGGAGAGTCCTTAAGAAATGGAATCAATTTCATCAACCATTTCAGAAATTTGAAGACCAGGAGCCAGAAATCCATCTGCAAGAAACAGAGTATACTGCTCATTTTGTAACCATATTCCCCCTTTACCATGGACTAGAAGATTAAAAAAAAAAAGTAACTAGATTAATCAATTATGAAAAGGCACTCTAGTCTTTTCAATAACATCCAGGGTTTGACTTTTTCCTGGAGAAAGATAATAAAACAGCAGCAGAAGCAGAACATGCCAAGCTGATGTCTGAAAGAAGTATGAGTATTCATCCTGACACACTCCACATATTTCTAGGAATGAAAATCTAGGCAGATATTACTGAGGCCCAAGGACTCCTTTTCTTCTGCTCTCTCTGAAGCCTATCAAAAGACCCAGCAGCAATGCAGAAAGGCATTGTCTCTGCTGAAGAATGACCTCCAGCTTCCAAAAGATATTCTGCCCACCCATGGTTGCTTGCATTCATTGCCTCTCATAAAATGCACTTTTTATTCAAATAGGAGAAACAAAGGAATTTCTGCTGGTACTGAAATCTTGGTTTGGATGTCAGGGCTAATGAGGGAAATGTGCTCTTAACACCTCGGGTTCAGACAGTTGGTGCAGGAGATAGATGCCAGAAGGGTTGAGGACACTCACAGTGCCAGTGTCACAGCGTCAGTGAAGAAGGGCCTGGGTTTGTGACATGTCCCAGCAATTGTGACAATGGAGAGATTGCTTCCAACCACTTGGCACTATCCATAAAGATTGTTTTACTCACAGTGGACTTACTGCTGTGACGAGAGTGACACAGTCAACCTGTTAGGACCTAGAGATCTGCTGGAATAAAGGCACAAAATGGGGCAAGTACCTTTTCTCTTGGAATTCTTTTCCCAGCAAATTTAATGGGCACCTTGATTTTGGGGTTAATGGCCTAAAAAACAAGAAAGAGTGCAACAAAATTTTTCAGGGCGTAGGAACATCTTCTCAAGCCCTTGCAAATTTTGATGCACGAAATCATTACCGTTGAAGTGGGAAGACACAATCTGACCAAGCAGATGTGGTTTTTGAAGACCCAAACAAGGTAAAAGCAAGACCACTGGCAGACACATTTCTGAATATTAGGCTCTCCCATCCTGTAAGCTTGAAGCTTGAAAGGTGGACACTTTAGAATAGCCTGGAATATGCCTTTCTCCTAAACAAAAAATGCATCTTGTGCACCAGCAAGTGGAAGCCAGAAGGAATGCTGTCACTTTCTTGAGAAGGTTCAAATAAAAAATGGAGAGCTGAGATAAACATGCAGAAGCTGTACACAGCTCCCCAGAGGAAATGAAGTAAAAAATAGTTCAGGGTTTACCAAAGGAAGTCTAACCCATGATCACACACCGAAAGCTGTCAAAAAGCGAAGAACTCCAGCACAATTGTGTCATTGAGAAGGGAAACATTATGAGACATTTCTCATTATACATATGTGCATAAATCACAAAGCTCACACACCAAAGTGCTGAAGGAATAAAATATGTGGTCTCAAGTGAGAGGGTTTATTCATATGCTCTGTGTGAATGTATATGTTGATTAACACTTGCAGCCAGAAGACACTTATACATCTATTCTTATATAGACCATACTTTCTGAATATATACATTTTTAAAAATCTTTACTAGTGGAATTTACAATTCTTCTTTACAAATGTGTACAAAAAATCAGATTTGGCCTTAATCCTTAAACTGACAAGACAAATTTTAATATTCATCCTATGAAAAGAGCAAACAATGGCTTTGTAAATTCTAAGACTCTTAGTTTATATTATTGTGACTTGGAAACCTAATTGTTTAAAATTATGTGATGTTGGAGGTCATGATCTCCCAAATATTGAAGCACTTGTTTATAATTTGGTGTTTAATAACCAAGTGCATTAAACACTTCTTGCTCTAAATTATCCAGTTCTTGGATCTTCACCAAATTGCAGAATGCTGCTCCAGGAAAACTCTATCCCCAGCTCTGATGGCAGTTTAAATTGCTTTATATTTTAAAAAAATTATTTTTTTTAAATATTAGAAATTAACTGAAAAGAGGGGATTAATTACTAACATGAAGCAAAGCCTCAGACAGGCATTAATTTATTTTTATCAAGCTAATCCCAGATTTTTGTTTCATATTTACTTCTCTCCTTTGCTATCTACCTTTATTTTAGATTCATGGGATATACACAACAGAAATGTTTTGGAGCACTCATTGTTAAGCCATTCCCAGCATAACTAATAAATGCCATATAGATGAAGATATGGTACTGGACTGTGGTTACCATATTCAAGTGTGGATGTACTAAAATTAGGCACTTGTATTCCCATTCAGCTACTTGAGTCACTCACATCACAAAAAGAAGGCCACTTGTTTAGGTGCCTTTAGTTAAGTGACTAAATTGAGACCCCATGTGGCATACATATTACAAAATAACATTAGCTTGTTCCTTAACAGGTTCCCATGAAAGCCAACGGGAATTTAGCCATGGAATTCAAAGGGGACAGACTGCACCCAGCTATTGGATTGTGTAACAGCTTTTATTTTGATGTTAAGTTTTTTGGTACTTTTTCTCAGTAAAAAGATTAAAAACACAAGTTAATAAATCTTCTAATTAAACCACTTACCAATATTACAACATTAGTGTTGGGATAAGAACAAGCAAAAAGAAAGGCAATTATAAAAGAGGAAAAGAAACAAAGGAAGAAAACGCGACAAGTAGGTGGACTCTGGCTGTGTCTGTCACTTTGGCTCCTTGACTCTCTCCAAGGCGTCTTTTGGGGGACCAGGCAGATTTCAAAGGTGTTGACAAGCCTGGCAGATCAGCCATTTCAATTTGTCCCTCAGCAGCAATGCCAGGCAGCTGTAAATGACTCCAACATTCTCTGCTTCATGACGGTTCCAGGGTTAGGGATAGGTTTTTGCTTTAAGCCCAGTATTGACTCCCTGCTAAGAGGCTCAAACTTCCTTAGACAGTGAACACTTTCAGTCAACAAGCCACAAGCCTAGCCTCTTTTCCAAAGTTAAAAGGGGCAGAAACCTTTTAAAAGTTGGAAAAGCTCTCCAGGAAGTAAACAAGAGAAGTGTGAAAGAGACACCACTCATCCACTTTTCTTTCAAGGGGATGTATGTTCAGAAATCCCTTCAATAGTTTGGAAGCCTTCCATCATTAATTTGGAGGCATGTTACAAGTTTTGTCCCAGTGCAGATGACAGACAGTTGCGTCCAATATTGCACAAAAATAATAATTAATTACATAGATTTTTAACAAAGGGTGGGCACATTTCCCAAAATGCCCCTTTGGTGCTTGAACAGCCCTCTTCCCATAAACTAAATGTTGTCTCCTTTTGCTACCTGAGCTCAGGATCAGACTACGAATGGAATCTGGAGTGGAATGGCATGTCTGGGAATGTTGTGGACACTGGAGGAAAGAACCTGTCCCTCCAACCCCTTGAGAGGCTATGAGGTCTCACACTATGTCACTTGAGGTGTCACCAGAAACACTTGACACTTCAGTATCCTTTTCCTTACAGCCCCATTGCCCTGAGTTACTAAACCTTGGCTTGCAGTGAAGAAAGAGTGAAGAAACAAAAATGACTGAAAAACTACATTTTTTAATATCTTCATGCACTAAAAAAAGGGGGAGGGGGCTTGCCTACATTTTCAGCATTGCAAACCTGCAAAAAGGAAAACGAGACTTTGGCTCAAAACCAAAAACTCTTAATTTATAGTTGTGAATATTGCACAGTTCACCCTGAACCACTGAAATAAATGAAGTTTTGTCATTGGCTTCACTGGAAACTGGCACCAAGCCTTCATTTGGTAATTTCAAGTCAGTTTTACAGCTGTGAGCCAATGTACAAAGCATATGGTTTCTGATGCATTACAAGTTAGAACTGCCTAATGATCGTCTTAGAAGATCACTTTCTTTTATGTATAATTTATTATGTCTTCATCAGTGAAACCAATTCAAAGCACAAATGCAAAGGAAATATATTGGGGTTGAAGTTAAAACTACAAGAGAATATACAATAGTAAATGTGCAAAACGTTTTATCTTTCCACAGTAATTCCAATGGAAACCTTCAAATAATTGAAGAGTCTACTATAAACAAATGCTGTCTCCTTTCAGCAGGCTTTGAAAAGCTAAGAAGCCTGGAAAAATAAGTGTTTCAACTCATTTTTAGTTAACAAAGAAAAGGAACCCTAAAGCATCACCCCTTTCAGGATTGAATAAAATCAAAATGGATGCTTATGTCAATAACTCAAGAGAAAAAAATATTGCTACTCTGAACAGTATCAAGAGAATTAAAATTTTTTCACTGTCACTTTGCTGTCTTCCCAGCAAGTGCCAATACAAAAACTGTATCCAAATATTCGAAAACACTAATTGTTCTGAAACACATATGGCTGACTGACAATAAGAAATCCTTTTTTACCTTATTATTTCTTTCATGGCCTAAATTATTAACTTGCAGTTTGACACATATAATTCAGTTTGGGAACAAAATTATCTATGGATATAATATTTCCAAACTGTTTCCAAACTGGTCACTTAAAGTCATCCCACTGTTTAATCTGACTAGAATTTAAAATAAATAGAGGGGGTTTTGAGTACATAAATATGGGTGGGGGAGAGTAATATTAACAGAGTATTTCTTATCCTTCCTAGTTACACTTCTTGTGTTTGTCCAAGCAGCTTCTTGCCAACCTCAAAATTCATTAATATGGGAAATACTGAGCTCATTGGCTGCAACACCTCCATTTTAGAAATCAGACTACTACTATCCACCACATGTTCTGGCACAAACCCAGGTCCCTTCTCTCCCTGTTCGTTCCTCTTGTCCCTCAGCCTCATTAAAGCCCCACAAAATCACCTATGGAAACAAGAGCTTTAGGAAAGTCATTTCAAGGATCGTGTCAAACGCTGCTTTTTCGTGGCCAGGGCCACAGCAGGGGAGCAAAGAACTCCATGGAGGCCACGAGGGCTCTGACTGGGTGCAGGGATGGTCCCACATGGAAGAGATTACAGAGCTGGAGAACCAAGCCAAGCAATTTGCTCATCCTTCGCATGATCGTGTATTTTGCATATGTTGTGCAGCAATGTACCTTTCAGTTATGTCAGGCTGGAGTTACTCTTATGTAATGCTGATCCCTTAGGCCACAGATGCTGGTTTAAGTGGGCCTTCAGGAGCTGGCCTTCTTGCCCCTGAGTGATTACAGAACCAAGAGCAAAGTGTACCAGGAGTAAAATAAATCAGGAGCTGAAGGACAGCAGTTCATACAGAGCTCTATATGGACACTTCATCCCCAACTTCTCTTGTTTTTCTTTGCCATCTGAGCAGATTTTTGATTACTGCAGCCAGTGTCCAGGTTTTCTTAGAGTTCTGCCAGAAACAAGAGCTGGGGCATGTTTATTTCTGAGGGCAGATCCAAGAAAGGGGATAAGTTCAGCCAGCTCGCAGGCGCTAACGTCCAAGGGAATGAAAGAGGACATGGGGAAGGTTCATAAATCCATAGCTTTAAAAACAGAAGTGGTTTTGTCAGTAATTGTTCCTACAGACACACAGACTTGGAATGGGGAGGGAGGTTAATGGGGTGAATGCACAGGTGGAAAAGGATTTGAGTGTAGACAGAAAGAGGGAACTTACAGATGAGTATCCAGGACACAGCGGAGGAGAAAGCTTCAAGACATAATCTCAGAAGAGTGGGGTGACCCGGCAAAGAAAATCCGTCAGTAGTACTGGAGTAGGCTGATCATGAGTGGGAAGGCCTTGGTACCTAGAGATGAAGGAAGATAAGACTGCTGGCTGGGTGATATTTGGTGGGATACAGGTTTGGGGGATTTGAGGATTTGGGGACTAGGGTGGAGGTAGAAGAGGAACCTTGTGTAGTATCCCAGTTTGGCATTAAGGATACAGCAACAGCATGATGCTTTCACCACAGTAAAACACTGCCACCCCCACTGATACCCAATATTTTCCCCCTTCCTTCCCCTCCCAATGAGGAGGTCTGCAAGCACATTTTCTGAAGGCTTTTTTTCAATGATAGAAATACAAGGGCTCGAAATCACAGTAATAACCAGAGTTTAAAACATGCAGAAATATGGAAAACCACTGAGTATTTCCACAGAGCTGCACTGTGCCTGAGGAGGGTTATGAACCACTAAAAGAAAAATGGTCAGCATTGCAGTCATGCTCTTTACTTTCAGTGGAGCTGAAGCATTTGACATTACTGATACGAAGTAAAACACAACCTAGCAGGAAAAAATGGAAGACCTGCAACATCATGAAACAATGTCACAATGCACCTTTTAACATTAGGAATAGCACGAAAAGTTCGGTGAGGGAGAGTTAGTCTGGGGAATAATCTTCATCATTCATGAGCTAGCCAAATTCCCAATGCCAGACAACACATGGGATAAAAATTTCAGAATTTCAGATTACTGGAAGAGTTACAATTTATCCTGGATAGGTGTTAAACCCTGAAGCACCAGGTAGGTGCCAGGAGGAAAGCAGCACCTTAGGCAAGAAGAGGGCAGTTTGCTCCACAGGAAAGTTTGGGGCAGCTGCTTGACTTGAGGGAGCTGCTCCCAGAGGAAGTGCTCCTTCTCAGGCAAAGGAAGGGGGAGGACAGCTTCTCTGGGGGTGGGAGGTCACATCTGGCACAGGTTTGTGAGAGATTACCTGCAGCCTGAGGGAAGGAGGCTGCTGCAGGAGGAACCCAGCACTGGCTTGCACTGGGAGGGTGAAAGGCTGCGAGGCTGCTCCAGCAGTGGTGCAGAGGTACAGGGCCAGAGTTTCCAGGTGGGACAGGACAGGTGAGCTGTGCTGGTCTGCAGGAGTCTGGGCACACATCTGTTCGGTTCACACCAAATTCCAGCTCTGTTTCTGTCACTGAGCCACCGGACTTTTGATATTAGCCCTGGCCAAACACAGCAACCTTTGAGCCCTGGCCGCTAAACATGACAGTGAGAGCTTGGTGCAATCCAAAAAAGTAACAGTGCATGCTTGCTGTAAAAGAATCATGTTCTGCCAGCTCCTTGTGCACTGGTGTCATTTCAGCATGGTGGGTGGTGGGAACTCAGGGAAACTTTTGGGATTAGAGATGCTTGAATTCAGAAATAAATCTCCTTCTTTTTGTTCTCATCATTTTCATCTAGATATAGATCTGTCTAGACAGAGTGAAGCTATATTAATAACTCCATTATTATTATTATTACTATAGCTATCAAAACATTCTAAGTGCTTTAAAAATAGTTTAGCTCTTGTTAGTGGGAAGAAATTTCATGTCCAAGATCTGGCTGAGCTGTCCTTCTCATGCTGCCTAAGTAAAGGAAAGCAATGACTGTCCTCCCACTCCTCTCTGGATGTCTCCTAGGAAAGCCCTTCAGAATTTGTGATTTACCCCTACAACATCTTCTTCTTACAGCAGCTGGGTTTTTATTGTCAGTGTTCATTTTCAGGACAATTTTGCATTGTTTATTTTGTTTTGCTTCAGCTGAAAAAGCAAATGGCTGTCAGATTCCAGAACAAAGCTAACTGTGAGGAGGGATTCTGCAAATACTACACAGGAATCCATTTCTATCAAATGGAGCTAGGAAAGCAGCATTTTTATATCCTACTTTTAGGATGTTGTAAAAGATGCTCAACTCACATTCAGGAAGCCTGGACACAGGTATTACTTAAAGTTTAAATTTTGGTGGTGAAAGATTAGCTGTTGTACGTTCCCATGAAATAGCCTAAGAATTCAGGTTGAACATCAGATTTTTAAGACAATTGCATCACTTTTATCAGAGCACAAAAATCAAAGAACAATATTTTTTCTTCATAATTGCACTAGTTTAAACTAGTTTTTTTTTTTAATCCAAAATCAGAGAATGGAAAACTTGGAAGCAATATGAAGCAAACCAACTTATGCTCAGATGTAATTGCAAAATCCACATTTGCCTTCATTCTCCATTCTTTCTCTAGTATAGCTCATGAAGCTCATCTTGCAATGCAAAAAGCTCAAATGTACCAATCTCTAAGAAGCTGCAGGTGACAGAAAAGTCAGCCATATAAACAATTCATGCCATATGAACTGAAAGTTTCTGACTTCAGCTATTTTTTCTAGTGGAAAATATTACACTTACTAATTATTAACAGCTAGAAGACTGCAATAACATTTTGTAGAATTGAAAAAGATTTGGCCAAAGAATCCAGAATTCAATCTCTGAGTAGTGATATTGTTTGATCCAAGTGAACTACACAGGCTTATAGAAACTTCTCATGCAAAGAGGGCATTCAGCACTAGCAGTGCTACATGTTCAAGCATTGAGCCAGAGATTTCAAAAGGAGCCTGGTGTAGATTCTTCTGGTAGTATGTCCTGCGAGATGGACAAAAACACCATTCAGAATGTCTTTGATACACTGCTCTGGGTGTCTTACACATATTCCCAAGCCAAGTTTTGGAGTTAGGTACCAAAACTAGCTATTTGTGACACCTTCTGAAACTGGTTAAGAGGGGCGTGCTCCTCCAGCTGTAGAGTCAATGTATATGGGTTGGATTTTTGGATTGAATTCTTCCAGGAGAAGCTTTTCCCCCTTGGCTCTTCAGGGAGAGTTTGGTACATACTTTCAGCCTTCCACAGAAAAGGACGTCCTTAAGAGGTTTTGAGCTTAAACAAGTAATAAAGCTCATCCAAAATATTGCCATTCCAGAGAACTTGAGGTTTTGTGCCTCATGCTGCCACAGTTTCTGTCAGCTGACTCCGCAGGGGCATGTCTCTAATCACACCAAGTCCCCAGCAAGCATTGTAACACTTACCTCAGGCTAATATCATGCTGATACTAAAAGCAAGTGTCTAAATTTCAGTTCATGTTCGGTGGTTAGCTATGGAAGTCAACAGAGATTTGTGATGACTGTTTGAACACTTAGTTAAATCCTGAGTATGAGCAAGACAAAGCAGATAGAAAGTGAATTTAGAAACACAGCCGGGTATGAAAAGTCATGCTCAGCAGTGACACAACCAGACAAAGAGAAAAATCTATGCTTTTGCAACTGTTCTGGATTCTTGCCCTGAGCTGTTGTTTGTTTCAAAGTTGTGTGGTTGGTTACACAAAGTGCTGCTGAGCTGAGAAGCACCAAACCCAGGATCTGCTGGGTTCTGAGCTATTGCTGACACAGTTAACAATCCAACTGCACCTGGGCATTAGAAATGTCATTTCCAAAGGCCATACTTTAGGACAGTCTAGTTTTGCCAGTTTTGTTACACTTTTCCTGTTTATTTTCTAAAAACTCCCATGGCACTGAAGAATTGATACTGTGATGGAAATAAGGCTCAGGTCATTTTTTTGTATGATACTATTAATATNGTTATATATAATATAAATAATATATGTTTAATATTTATATTATATTTATTTATATTATATTTAAATATAATATATTTACCCTAAGTAAAAATGCATCAAATATTAAGTGTTTAATTAAGGAAATTGATATATTTATAATGGCACAGGTTATTGTTAAGACAAAATGTTTATACTTTCTAAATTAAATTTTTTTAAAAGAGATAAAATTTATCAAAAATTCACTTTTAATTGATGTCTCAAGTAGTTAAAAATTTTGTGGTTTGTGTATTTTTCAGTTACAGGAAGTTCATTAATGATCTCTAAATCATCAGAAATTATACCCAATCCAGGCTAGACTCTTTCCCAGAAAAGATTTTGTCCAGTTGCATTTTTTTAGGAAAGGGGGTTTAGTCATTTCAGGAACAATAATGTGCTGCCTTTTTCAATATATAGAAGTAAATTGCAAATTAACAACTTAGTTTTCAAAATTAAAGGTAAAAGCACAGGAAAGCTGATCTAAAGAACACCTGTCACTTTAGAAAACCTGTAATAAAAACACAATTTTTGTACTATAGCAAGATTGGAGAAAACTACCAGGAGAGTGTTTTCAATCAAAGCATTCATTTCTGTCCACAGCTGTTCTGCATTTAGTTTTTTAGTTCACATTACTCCTATCTGTTTGTCCAGGGCTAATTCAAACTGAGAAAGAGCTATATGTCACTCACTAAGCAAGAGTATAATTAAGAGTCTTACTACTACAGCTGGTTTGAAACATTTGAGAGCCTGGGAATTGCATGGAACTCATATTAAAAATAAAAAGGATGTAATCACAGCCTCCTGTACAGTTTAATGGGAAAAAGTAATTTCATGATTGCAGTTGGTTTGAATGAAGCACGTTTCTCTAATTATGTGTATCATGTGTATACATGCAAAGACTAGAATCTATCTATATAATCAGGGTGATTTAAAATATTCCTGAATTTCAGGATTGTAATTAATCTGGGAAAACTATTTACAAATCATGAGATCGTTTCACACCATGCTGTAAGATAGAGGTTTCTTAAAGATGTATCCCAGTCACACATTTAAATTACCCATTTTTTGCACCATGTCAAGCTTTCTGGGTGGATGCAGGGAAATACACTCAAGTTGTAGCAGTTTCTTTTTTAAATACTGCACGAGTACACCACATGGTTCATTGTTTGGCATGCCACTGCTGAGGATGCCTACACGTTGCTCTGTTCTTCACCATACTCCTCTTTCTGGAAAAGCCATTCCAGACTGATGTCAGTTTGGATATATGAAGGCTGCAGACTTTTTGTAATTGTAGTACTAAAACAAGCTGTGCTAGTGCCAATGCTTTACAAATTTCATTCCAATTCACAGCAATTTTTGCTTACTTTTGAGCAAAATCGGTTCTGTCAGTTTTTGTCTTATTAGAAGAACTGTACTTTTCCCCTATAATTCTTACACCAAAATGCTTCAGATAAAGATGAAACAAGAAACATCAAATGGTAGCTATTTTGTAAATCATACCAATAACTCAAGAAGCAACTCCAGGCTGAACCTCATCAGCTTTATATTCCTAAACTAGAACTATTCTATATTAGCATGTTTAGACTACTAACTCTTAGAGTGTTGCTTTTTATAGCAGGACTTTTGCAGATTAGGACAAGCTTGGTGTTTCTTAAAAAAAGTTTCAATTAAGAAAGTTGCTATTATGCAAATATGCTTTAAAAATGTATTTGTTAAAAAAAATCAAGTTTTCTGTCTCCTTCTGTCTCTCTTCATCTCTCAATTAAAAGAATTCTGGAAATTTTTTTTAAAAAACCCTGATTCTACTGATTGCCTCCTGCAAAAGAAAACCAATGGAAGGTAATCATGGTCAGTGCCTGTATAAACAGACTGACCTGCCAAATCAAGAGAAATACTGAGAAATATTGAGAAATCAAAAACATAAAAGAGCTAGTGGAAAACCTGGTTTACATTTAGTGGAAACACTTTTAACACTTTGAGTTAAACTTTGGAACTGAGAGAGTAAATGAAAACGTCTCTTTTATGCCAGCATGGAGGGCATACAGTTGAAATCATTTCTGCTGTCCAGAAGAGGGGACAGAGAGTTCCCAACAGAAGCCAGGAGTATTCATTATGCCTTAATTTGAATCGTGGAAGTTATTCTGAATGACACACTAACAACACGAATGTTACACACCTCAGAATTTTGGTTTAGTTTGGATAAAGGTACAAAGGACATTGATTCAGGCCTGTCTTTTCGATCTACTTGGTCAGAACTTTAGAATATTTCTCTGATCACAAGGTTTCCAATCTGATGCCTTACTCAGTGTTGCTTCAAAGTGCACAATGTCATTTTAATCAGCTGGGAACTGCTTAATTCACCCTCTAGTAATATCATTAAAATTTATTTCATTATTCATATTGGAATTATATGGTTGATTCACAGAATATGTTTTGCACTCATTTTGCTTTCTGTATCTTTGGAAATGAAGTCCTAGATGTTTTCCTATTCTTAAGATTTCATTTCAATTCACACTAGCATTTCACATTTCAGTCAGGAAAATATTTCTTAGCACAAGTGAAAGCACACAATATTAATTTTCAGTATGTTTCATCTGCTTTCTCTGCATCAGTTCAGGTAGCTGCTTAGCCAAATGCTTTATAAATGTAGTGTGCTTAATTTACAAAGGACTCTATTCAAAGAAACAGCAGAATACCCTTTTGGCTTGCCCAACTGGATACAAAACAGAGACATCTGGAAAAAAGGCCTAATTTCTCATTGTAAAATAATGCAGAAAAGTAAGCTCTTCCCCTGTTTTCCTTTACTTACTGAGAATTATATTGTGTAGACAACTATAACCCAAAAGAATATCATTCCACACACTGTTTGTGTTATTTTAAATAATTTTCTGAATAGTATTTAAGACTTCAGTTCTCTTTTCCCCTACACCTGACACATACCTGTTGTTATTCTGACATTTCCAGTGAATTATCTCCTCCAAAATCAAGGAGAGCCTCTCAGGTCAATTTTCAGTGTTTCATTTTGTATTTATTTACAGATACAGAAAATAGAGCTGCTATGTGTTTGTTTCCTCTCAAGCTGTTTTAGGCTAATTCTTTTCCCACCATGGGGCCACTCTGTCTTTATTTAACTTGGTTATATTTAAATTGTGTCCTGTAACCTTTGCTACTATTTTTTTCTTAATAGAAAAGAGATGATGCATTATTAATGTGGCTAAATTTTCCATTTAAACAATTCTAACTTGGTGTGCTTCACTACTTAATATATTTGAGCTTGCCTAAGTTTTTCCCCCCATCACAACCAAAGAGAAACATATTGGTAAAATGAGCAACCTAAAGGATGACAAGCTTACTGTCAGTATCCTGCTCAGCATGTAAAGTTGGCTTAAAACATATTCCAATTTCATAATGATGGACACTAGAAAATGCAATATTTTTCTCTCTCAGCCTTTCCTAATTCACTCCATATGTAAGAAGAACTTACCTCATGCACCCAGATTTCTAGCACCCCCTCCCCAAGTCGGGGCAGGGTCTCCAAAGCAAATAAATAAATAAAAATGACCTTGGTGGTTTGTGGTTTTTATACACACTCTCAGTCACACATACTCAGAACCACTAAAAATCACCAACTCCCCAGAGAGCCAAGATTTAATTTGGATCACACGTTACAGGCCAGACTAGAGAGTATCTTTACAATAACAATATTTACTTATATTCATCAACAGATGGTAAAACAGCACAGGGAGAAATGCTTGAAGAAAACTGAGCAGTTTTTCACAGAAATAATGGCCACACCAGCTCTAGATCATCAATAAAAAGCAAATCAGATATGGATAGAATATTTAATTCTTGTCTAAGTATACGTTGGGTTTTCAAATTACATTATAGATCAGAAATTTCTTCCTTATGTGTCTAACTCAAAACTGAAAGTCGAGATTACACTATTACTCTCTGGATTTTTGCCAATGCCCATTTACTATGCAAGACAGAAATCAGAAACAGCACTAGCATGAGATCTGACATATGCAGCAGAAACCAGAACACTTTAGATTTGTTTCCAAAAAGTTGACTTCACCTGCCACAGTTACATGTGTAGAATTAAGAGAGAATAACACAAATGCCAGAGCAGAGCATAACTCCCACAATTATTTTTATAAATATCACTCTTTGGAATACCTGCAAGACTAATATAATTTCTACTTTGGCTCACTTTCTACTCCCTAAAATAAGTATTATCATAAATTAATGTATTTTTTAATCTCTTTTCAGGAAGGCTGGTTCACGCTGGGTTTTCCTCCTATGTTATACTAATGCACACTTTTTTCTTAAAATCCTTGTGTATAATCTGCCAGTTCAAATTGGGCTTCCATAAACTTTCACTTTATACCTTGAGTTAAAAAAATAAAAGTAAGTCTCCTGCCACACACACCTACTTTGCAAAATAGTGCCATGAAGAAAAGCATTCTCTTGTAAGGTAGATTGTCTTGATTCCTAACACTGTAACACAGCTCTCCCTCACTACCTGGAAGCAGATGAAGTCTAATACTCCCCAAAAAAGGCAAAAGAATAACTCAGAAAGGACAATTATTTATGCTGCTTGAAGAAGAAGCCTGCAAGAACTGGTGCTACAGGATCCATTGTTCAGATAAATCACAATTTGCTCACTAAATTACGTCAGATACCATTCAAGTTAAATCCAGCCTGCAAAAGTCACCTGGAATTATCATGTATGATGCAGAAACCTTACCATCAATCCCATGCTGGAAAATTCTCAAGTGGCAATATAAACTGGCACATAAACTTCTACAATTTTTGTTATTTTCTATCATTTCATCCATTCATATCCCACAGACATAGAAGGTAGACGGCTCAAAGAGTTGCAGAAGACTTAGTGAAACCAGATGATCTTGCTAAAGAAACCAAATTTTTATGCATTTTAGTTGCTGAAATATAATACATAAAACTGGGGATTTTTTTCCTGACATCAACTATAACAGTAATCTTCTTCATGACTCATCTGCCTATCCTAACCAGGCTACTAAAAGACAATCTGGTTCTTTTGAATCAATGTTCCTTAGGACAATTTACTACAGATGTGGAAGGAAACCTCAGCCCAGCATGAAAACAAAGACTTGTTTAATAATTATTTTAAGTATTCATGTGAAACTATAGAGCGAATTTCTGTTTGTACAACATGCAAAACTACTTGCAAGATATGCAAATGTTTCAATACATGTTCTGTTTCTGATGAAATTATCACCATTCAAATTTTCAAGCAATGAAAAATACATTTTAAAAAGATTTAGCAAATGGAGACTCCTGTGGTCACTTCTGGAAGTTAAGGTGTGTACTTGGCAATTTACTGCAGGGGAGAGGAAACACTGCTGCTGGCTGTAAACCAAGAGTCCAGTTGCACAGTTTGGCTGCAGCAGCATGAAGTTCTGGGTAGGTTAATTTAAACAATTTTTGTAACCATGCTGTAGACACACCATATCTAAAAGTGAATTGCAAAAAGACATGGAGAGTAAAAACCTTGTCTGATGTAATCTCTGAACCACTATATGTGAAAAATCCAATGGTGCATAACCAAAAAGACACACTTTTCTGTCTTGTCTCCCAAGGCTCTGAACAAGACTATCTTGTTATGCACACTGGGTCTTCTAGGCAGAAAAATGGTTTGGATGTTTTTCTTTGCTAATTTTTGGCGTTTTTTTCCCGTCACTAGTGACTTTTCCTTATATTGGTTAGCTATCACCTATAGAAGCTTTTAATTATTAAAATACATATTTATTTTAAAGCGCTGATATCCACAGTATCATAATTTTTTTTTTTTTTCTCCTGTGAAATGAGTGTGTGTTTGGTTACATCTTTTCTCTGGGCCCATCCCAAGGAAGTACTGCTTGTCCTAACAAGTTGAATTACCCTGGAAACTTAGCAAGTACCAGCCTACAAACAAGCAAAACAAGGCACACTCACAATAACATGCAATTTTGGAGTGGAACACTGTGCCCCAGGTGCAGCTGACATGGGTTCAATAGAAAACCAGGAAAGTTCATGGAACAGAAATCCACTGAGGCAGAGACACCTCAAACCCACATGGTTCTTTCTGGTCCAAGAGGTCCCTGACTTTCAGAGCATTGAATGTTCCGGAGTGGAATGCTGAATGTTTCAGAGTGTTGTTGAATGGAAATCTGTTCTCAGGAAGTATCCCTGTCTGCTTCCCTGCCCTTCCATGGCTCTGTAAACAGCAGCTTTTGTGACAGTGGCAGGGACAGGATGGAGAGTGACCACCAGAGCCACTCCAGTGCCAACCTCACGAGCACGTGCAGGTCGGTGCTGCCTGAGTTCAGCCCTGGCTCCTGTGAAAACTCCAATGCATTGTTACCACAAAGCAACCTTTGGAGATTTATTGTGGACAGTAGCTGCTCAGAGGAGCTGTCAATTAGAAAATAAGCTTTTCTGGGCAGGAGACAGCTATTTTTTGTTATGTGTTTGTATGGTGCCCACAAAGAGATCATATAATGAGGACAATAGGTTTACTGGGACAGTAAGTCCTGAACATTTCCAGTCACAGCTTCACTTAAAGGGCATCATGACCTCTCTTTCTTGTAATGCTCCTGGGATTATGTCACTATTCCTAGTTCCTGTGCCTTTTATATTTCTGTGACTCTAACCCCAAACAGGAATTACAAGCCCATATTTGGGAAATAGTGTGAAATGACTGCTACTACAATACAAGAAATACAAAGCCCCCAAAAGACTAGTTTGTTAGCAAACAGAAATAAACTTCTTAGACACTGAACCATAATTCTCTCCCGTAAAACGCCTGCTATTGTCTTTTCAAAGAAACTGAAACAATAGACTAAACAAAGACAAGAGTTAACCAGGGTGGTTTTTGTTCTTTAAAAAAGCAAGAAGTGTAGCCATAGATTCTTGCCAGCTTCTGTTGCCATTTAAATAGCACCAAAGATACAAGTACTTGGAAAAGGAAGGTTGAATATGAACCTGCCAAGCTGCAACAACAGCGCTCTTATCTGTGGTACAATAATATGAACAAATTAGTACAATAAAATTAGTTTATAAGGGCAAAAACATCAACTTGCATAACAGTTAAGCTTTTTCTCCCTTTAAAAATTTCTAGTAAATAAAATATAAAGACGTTAAGAGTTATTCTTTCCCTATTTTCTTTTGTACATCTGTTATCTTCTTGCAGCCAATTTTTTACTGAAAAGTTGATGTTTTGTTGAAGCAAATCCAGTAGCTGTACAGCTGTGCTGCTGTGCACATTACTCACCATCCTGAGAACCATGAAAAACTTGGGAAGAATAAATGGCTCTGAATATCAAGGTTCTCCATACTTTCTTCCCTCTTGCAGTATTCTAGAGAGCAAGGGGTAAAATACAGCAGTCTTTTATTGTACATCATCTAGTCCTGCTGTGAATGCAAGGTAGCTTCTTCCACCTTTCATCAAGGAAAGTGACTTTTCATTTAATTTACATTACCTGCTTGGCAACAGCCTGGATATGAGCAACCCCCACGCCATAGCTGACATATTTCTGGTTGATATTCTAGCTTATCTCTTTCATTTACACTCACCTTCAGGAAAAGAAATTGGAAGGTGACCCATTTTCAACTGCAAAATGGTGCAATTTTGGACTTCTTTTAACAATACAGACAACCCAGGAAAATGGTGACCAGCTCTTTTTGAATTAATTTTACTAATAATAGTCCATATATCAAGTACAATTTTATATCATATGGTAGGGTGTTTATATGTATCCCCAATATCCAAATTTGAATTTTACCCAGCTCTTATGCAACTAAATCCAAAATAATAACATTTTCTACCATCTACCTTCACACGGAAGATGAGAATTTTTGATAAATCACGCTCTGAAACTTGTATTTCTGCGTGGCAAATTTTCCCTTTTCTTGACCAGATTTTCTCTGTGCATTTCACAGCTGTACTGGTCCAAGTAAGGTTCACTGGTGAAAAAAATATGTGTGTGTCAAGTGGATATTGAAAGGGCTTCACTATTTACATCAAATGTACTTCTACTCCTCTAGAGGAAGAAGTTTTTCATGAGCGTTTAGATATGCAGATATACTTTATTGCTACTGCTCAGGGATTCTGGGAATGCAGTATCAATGGACACATTAATATCTGCTAGAGTGGGGACTGATTTTTAGTTTGTTAATAGTTTATTTGGTTAAGGATGTCTACTTTCTTACTTCCCAACAATCTCTGAGCATTGCAAATTCCCTGACATGAAGTTTCAATGTACTGCTGTGCAAAAGCTCTTTGGGTTATCTCATGCTTCTGTTTATTAAAGAGGCCCACAGATGGGTGTTAATGATCATCCTTTTGTTCTGTATATGAAACCAATGTTCTTTTCTAAAGCAAATGACACTGTGGAGATGAGGTATGTTCCCGTTAGTCCTAAATTAGAACCAAAGTATTCAAAAATGTCTGAGTGTTCCTGCCCTCAAGTGTTGGCAAACTCTGTAGAATACTTTTATAGCTTGCTCATGTTGAGTGTTTCTTTAGGAGGAGATGCATAAACCAGCATTACATCGGGTCTAAAGGGCAGTAGGAAGAAGACATGGTTAATGACAAGCAATGGCACACAAAACAAGGCTATGAAATCCCATCAGCAAACTTTCCTTTGTGGAACAAAATATTCTGACATCCAATCATCAGAAAGTTATCCGTTCTGAAGGGCAATAAGCAGTGAAACACTCTGGAGGAGATACAAGGATCAGTGTGAAAATCATTTCCCCAGTGACACATCACCCTAACACAACCTTTCTTTTATCTGCTGCCTCCTTGGCATTCCCTTCCTATTTCCTTTCATGCTATTCAGTTCCACAGTAATGGAATTACATTCAGCCTTCTCATTTCACTCCTTCCATTCTCATATGTAATTTCTACAGAAGTATTATTTTCACTTCTGTATCACCACTTCCACCTCTTAATCCACCTCATTAAGTGCTCTTCATCACTTCGCATTTTTTGCACTGATTCCCACTCTTTTATTTTGTATTTTCCTTTGCTGTCTATTTAAGCTCCTTTAACAATACTAAAGAAAATATATTGGATCATTTCTCACAACAAAGAACAGATACTCAATTCTGCATCTGTGATTACATCACGTCTTGCACGCCTGCAGATATCTTCCCAAGCACTCACACCCCTGATGTGCATTTGGTTGGTTGGAACTTGTCCTGCTTGGCATCTCTCCTTCTCACAGTCATTTTCCAGATAACTCCATGCTCACTTTTCCACCCCAAAGCACAACCTTTGCCAGCAACTTCATCACAATTGACCTGCCTCTTTTGCTAAAGTCACAGGTTTCCTGCACAGGCTTCTCTCCTTCATGTGATTGTGTTAGTCCTGTGCTCTTTCTCCCTGTTACAAGACATGGCTGCATACTTTGCCTTTAAGCTGACAAGCTAGCATCCCATCAAAAATTTCATGAGGTATCCAACAAAACATTATGGATATTTTTCCATGTACCACCATGTGTATGTCGACATCTGAATGGAAAGCCAGTCTTCTCCTGAGGATGCTTCACCAAGGAATATGAGACGTGGTATATTTTAAAGAAATGTATTATCTGCAAAGCATGATCTAGAGGGTGACACTAGCATGAATACCTAAATATTTCCTGGGTTTTCTGGATTAAAAGGCATGGATGTGGCCACACAGACTCTCTGATACAGGTTCTGTTCATAGTTATTTAAAAAATTAATGGTTAGAGAAGAGAGGAAAGAAATTACAAAGAAATCTACTTTTATACTTATTTTCACAAGTGGATGCTAATTGGAAGTGAGTTTGATGGAAATAATAACCAGTTGATATGTCTTATATCTTAAATTCTAAGTCCTCATTGAAGGCAAGCCTTCCCGATGGTCACCTAAGGTTTTATTCAGATTTTAACAAAATGAAGCAGCCAAAGACCAGTCAGCTTGGAACTGAATGAAAACCCACAACAGCTAATGCAATGTACACATGTTCATGAAAAAACTCTGTGTGTATGTAGACATGCACAGTATTATACCACATTAAAAAATACACATGAATTTACTTATTTTAGGCCAAGAGGATCTTATGTCGCTGTTTTAAAAGAAGGTGATAATGATAGGATTGCACCAGCAAATAAACTGTTATTAAACTGGTGGAATAAATGTTGGGAAAGTCCTAGTTTCCCTTCAAAATATTCATACTCAGTCTCCAGTATTTCGGACTCAAATGTCAAATTAGAGAAAAGTAGATTTTAATCAACTCTAGCTCAGGACTATGTCTCTACTCAACATAGACATCTAAATATGTGTATACCTATGTAGGCATGCATACCTACATAAATGTCACAGCAGCAGAGAAAGCAAAAATATAGGAGATAAAACCATTTGCTTTGCCACTTAACAAGAGCAAGACATTTCAAAGGCATTTCACCTGCCTCATCCTTTAGTTCTCCCTCTTTAAAATAAGAACTTGCTTCTATCTCAAATGGAGGAGCTTGATGAGAATTGCATTAACAGGAGTGTTTGCTAAAGCTGAACTCCACTAGGAAATTGCCTCCTATTTCCAGTGGAAAGGAAAACTTCTAACCACACTGCTAAACTACAATGAATGTACTATGAATGTTTATAGGATCTGGAGTGAGGGAGAAGCAGGGATGTTTTACAGATAATTGATTTCCAGTCACTTTAAAAATATTAATCACAATAAATGTAATACACTGTACAAATAATTGCATATAGACTTGTAGTATTGCTAGGTTTGACCTGACTATAATGTAAACACATCATTGCTCCAACAACAGAAGACAAATAAAGCCACTTCAGACTGTATCTGCCTTCCTGAAGCAACTCATTGAAGAAAGAGTTTCTTCAAAGCGTTTTTAAAGACTTTAACCTGTAACATAAGTTGCACACACATGCATCTCCTTTCAATGGATATAATTTACTATTTGTGATGTCACAAGAGTGTTCTTACACTATTTAGATTTTAAAGTACTATTAATGGGAGAAAAAAAACCTGTGTCTCTTTCATGCATGGCTTACCTTACAAAAGTAGAAAGAGGGTATAGTTCCCAATGTGTGATTTCCCATGTTTTTGGAATTACAGCCCTTAGAGATTTTTTTGGCATTAAATTAAAACCACTAACAAATTGCTAGTGGTAAAACATTGCATGAACATTGTTTCTTGCAAAATATTGGAAATAACTATTGTAGCATTACTCAACAGTTAAGCAACCTCTGTTTACTGTAAGTATTAGCTCCTTGAACAACGTGTCCTGCATACATAAATTCATTCCCTTTGGAACCGAGCTCCCAACTCCTAAGACTTGGATCAAAAAAGTAAAACAAAAATATATGAACAAGTCCTCGTGCTAACTGGTCTAGTATCCATAGCTGGATGAAAATGCTTACTTCAAATAAATAACTAAATAGAACATGGCTAAACAGAACCATGCTTATTTATCAAGTATTTCCCCACAAACAGTTCTAAAGGATACATCTCATTTAGTGAAAAATATGATTTTGTTTTGCTTCTTGTACGTACACCTGAGAATCAAACTGTGTAGCCAATTCTCTTTAGAAAACTAACTAGAGCACTGTCCATCATACAACCCAGAATCTCTTATTGGTCAATGAAATTTCTTTTTCAGCAAAAAGAGGATTAACACACTCCCTTATCTGTCTCCCTTACCCATGAAAGGAATAGAAAAATAACTGAAAAATTTGAGGAATTTCCCCAATCGCAAATAAGTTTAGCAATATGATGGGAAAGTATAAAATTATTACATTTCTCTCCTTTTTCTCCATATAGAGCTGGATCCAGAAAACTAAACATTGGCTGTTTTTGGAGGGCAGGATCAGAACTGATTTGTTTCACACTCTCTCTAGAATACTTCTGTAGTGCTGTACAGTAAATGGAGACAGCCTTGATGTGTTACCTTAAGTCCAATTTCCTAGTTTTCCTCACTGAGATTTTTTAGACTGTTCTCCTTGGATTTTGTAAATATGGATTGGAAGAAGTCTTCTGGATTGAAATATTTCCAGTTCAAATCCACCCTTACAATGGTGTTACTACTGACTCTCCTCTAAGAACATTTCTAATTATTCCTTCACATTTTATTCCAAATATACCTTGTAACAAATAAATAATAAGTGGTGCCTTTTTATATGTGTCTTTGAGCTTTATCTTCCTTTTTTGTCTTTTAAGCCATCGTTATATATAACTTACTGATTCTAAAAACACAAACCTTAGAGGAGAGCTGGTTATTTAATTACTTCTACTGTGGTTGACAACTAACATACAGAAAATTAATTTAGATCCCGCATTAATCCCAGAAGCTTAACAAAACTGGAATTTGGGAAGGAGCACAACCATCTCCACCGTACGCTGAGAGGAAAGAATGTCACAACACATTTAGCACACACTATGCCAGCAGTAGTAAAGCAGAGATGGGAGTTAGCACCTGCTTAAGAAGAGAACAAGCATGCTAACACTGGGAGTCGGGGGAATTTCCCACTAAACTACAACATATAGAAAGTAGGTCACTTTTACTCTTTTGAGAATGATAAAAAGCAACAAAATTCTGAATTATATATGAACCATTACATTTAATTTTCTTCTTCTCCAGCAGCTCCCAGGAGTCTTGAAGACAGAAAAATCTGGATTTTACGACTCTGGCAATTATCTAAGTTAATGCCATAGAATTCTCCACAACCATTTTTATTATAGTTACAGATCTGTCAGCCTTTCTATTTTACTCCCCTTTGCGCTTCTTTCTGTACTGCTTGCCTCTGATTTAGTGTTTGCTATAAAATTTTACTCCAGACATAACTTGGCACACAAACATCTCAAAAATAGGCTTTATCTAAAATAAATCTTTAATATATCTGCAATTTAACTTATCTAGCTCTCTTGCCAGGTGTTGTTGGCAGGAAATAGGGTCAAGTTCAAATGTCTGAGAGGTCTTCTTAAAGTAATAAATGTGATTGGCTAAAATGCCCCACCCAGAAACCTGGGAAAATAAAATATCTTCCCCAAGCGACCCTAAAAGTCAATTATTTTCTATTCTGAAACATGGAGTTTATGCAAAACAAGAAAAACACGATGTGGGGAAAAGGAGAACTGCAGTTTGACAGCATACAACAAAACCAGTGTCATTTATAAATAGGAACAGCAACGCTATCTGATAGTAGAGTTGAGTTTAGGAGTCACATTTTATTGAGTATAACGTAGTAGGCTAAATGTAATATCTGGTTTCAACACTTCCATGGAAGAGAAGAAACACTGGAGGTCAGCACCCAAAACAGAGGCCTAGTAAAAAAAACCAACAACTGCAATTTTCCTTAGGGACTAAGTTCAAACTCAGGGCAATGAATGTTGTTCAGTTGAGTTCACCAAGGATGAAAAAGGGCAAAAGTACAGGCACAGATAGAGCAGGCAGTGGGAAAGCCCCAGGGACAACTAGAGAGCATGTAGGATGATTTTGATAAAGAAATGAAGCAAGAAAGAGGGGCTTAGGGTAGACAATTATCTGAGGAGACTGTAAAAGCAACGAGCCTCTCATGTTTACTTCTTCTGGCATTCAGGGAAGTGGAAGTTCATAAATATAGGCAGAATTGCAACAAAGAATGATTACATTTCATCATCAATTTGTAGAAATATTGCCCTCAGATATCACTAATCATAACGGGCTAAAAAGAGGGAAAAACCCTCACAACAGCTCAGCAGCCTTGCACCTGAATCCCACCTCTCCCAGTGCAAACATCTTTGGAACAGCACCTCCCTCCCCTTCACCTGCTGAGCACCACACCACTGCCAGCACAGCACTAGAGCAGAAAGGCACATTTTGGCAAAGATTTCCCACTGGAAATGCTTCCCTGACCTCATGTTGAGGCTGTTCCAAAATGAAGTCAGGGGCACTGGTGCTGAGAGAGGCACTGGTGTAGCACGGTTAGCTCGGGCCTCTCCATCCCTGTCAGCCATCAGGCCTCACTCACACTTTATTCATTCTTTGCAGCCTTTAAAAATTAATAGCACCAAAGGCCTTAAATGTAGTCTTTCCCATCTGGGAACACTGGCTTGCCACAAGGCTTCAGTTCTGTTGCAGCTCTCTCAATTTAAAGCCTTAAGAAATGTGTTGTTGTCTTATGTTACTACTCAGCGTGTGGCATATGGAAGATGACAGCAGAGGTCAATCTTGTGAGTTCCACAATAATATAAAAAACACAATTTACAAAGAGACAAAACAAGGGTGAGAAACAAAGGAAATCATCAACATGGAGTGATGCCAGGCATGGTGGATTTCCAGACAAAATCCATGTACAGGCAGTAAAACTGAACACCAGAACTAAGTCTCCCTGCAGAGTTTATAATGGAAGGAGAGAAAAATCATTGGTATAACACTGAGGGGCTACAGTGGGGGGAAGATGATCAGGACAATCCTGTTGGAATAATGCCCCCAAATGCTGGAACAGATCATCAAAATATTCAAGGAGCCCAGAAAGAACAATAGATACAAAAGTGTTTTGTTTCGCCTTTACCTGAATAAGTATTTGCATTGAATACTGAAAAAAAAATGTTTATACTGCAGAGCTCTCATTCTTGGCACCCACAATTAATCTCAGAAAGAATGGAAGCAAATCAATTTTACATTTTTAAAGCAATAGACATAGATTTAGAAACTCATTGAAAGAGCAACTGAAGTGATCAGTGAAAGGAATATAATGATAATGTATTGATACAGACCTAAGCAAACAGTATGGAGCATGCAGGTGCCATTTATTGTAGATGCCATCTGACACATATGCTCCAGACTGCAATTCGACAGAAAAATTAATGGCCAACCTATAAACTGCAGTGACAGAAACAGAGGAAGCAGAAACTATGCATCTCCATACACCACTGATACGCCAGGAAAAACAACCACGAGCATCTATTCTTGCTGCTTCTGAGACCATTTGGAAAGACTTCCACTGAAGGGAAAGCAATCTGCAGTGTCAGTTAGCAGATGCAGAGATTCTTTATGTACATTTATTACAGAAAAAGGCAGACAGACGCTCATCTGCCATTTTTGCTCATATTATTAAGTCAGCAATAGATCCAAATCAAACTAGATGGCAGAGCCACCTGCACTTCAACTTCAGCCACATCACGAATTAGTAAAACCAGGTGCTGATGAGGTGTAATGAAACTGTTTCAAGACCAACAGGCCAAAATAAACTGCTGAGAAGAAGCCCATGAAACAAGTGATAATAATTCTTGGATTCAGTGGCAGATGACAAGATTGGATTTTATTTAAATGGGACCATAATCCCATTGGATTCAGTAGCTGACATCAGGAAATGGATAAATACTTCACAACTGAGAACAGGCATGCCAAACATAATTCAGGAAGCACAGCTCTTGCCAGAGATAAATTCTGGTTCTGAGTGTATACGATGCAGCATGAGGTGTGCAGGAATGACTGTGATCTTTGTAACAGAAGGAGACTGCAGATTTCCTCAATCCCAGCTTCGACTGGGAACAGATCAGAACAGACCTACCCGGTTTCACTGATGAAACTCCATGGTCCAACTACACCACTCCAATTTTTGGAAGAAAGACCATCTGAAGGACACATACAAAAAGTTTAATTTGGAAACTGAAAGCTTGGCACAACTAGCAGACTGCTCAAACTGCTAGTATATCAAATCTTTTCCTGCTCTAGTCCTTTGACACCACATTTAAAAATTTTATTATGCAACTATCTTAGTCAGAAAGATAACATTAAAAGAAAGGCCTTGTCCTCAAAAGAATGGACTTTCAGACATCAACATGTACCACACAACTCACGATAAAGATAGCTCTAAAATCTTAAACTTGTTCTGCCTTGTTTAATGTGGTAATCTTTTACCACCTCCTGTGTAATAATATATTGTTTACATATTTTTTTAAATCCTCTTTCTTATACAATCACTTTATTCTTCTTGTCTTCAATCAGTACCTGTACAAGACAGGAAGCAGAAGCAACATAACTTTACTGAAGGTAGAAGAATTTAGGAAAGGATCAGGATATGAAGCTCTGCTCCGTGGCTGATGACCACCATATGAAATCATCCCATAATTCACTTACAGCTTAACTCCTGCTCAAATATTACTGAAGTAGAACCCAACTGATTTATTATACCGGTCAAGCTCCACGAGTGATAAATGTTGTATATTACAAACAGACCAGATCAGCCAGATCACAAGCTGTTACAGGAACCTCCATTTCACTCCAAAAGCCTCAGAGGTTTGGCAGATTAGTAATACACGCATATTATACAGAATATTTTCTTCTGAAGAATTTCAGCAGGTCTTCAGGATAAACTATATCTTTGAACACCAAACGTGATGTTTGAACCCAAAAGTGATCTTTTTTTTTTTGCTTCTCAATGCAACTTTAGCTAATATGCCAAAAGGAATACATTACCCATGACAGGACAGTGCAAAATGAGGTGCAACACTTCTGTCCAAGCACATTCCACTGTCATTTTGCTTGTGAGTTCTTTGGTTCAAATGAGATTTCCTTTAAACTAATATGATGTATACTTCTGGTGATAGACTTCCATTAGCTTCATGGATTGAAAAAGCCCAACATATATTAGCGGTTTAAAATTAGTAATAACAGCTCTGCCTTCTTTCAATCTGTTGAAAACTGTATAAAGGTCACAGCACTGCTGATGCCCACTTTTTTTCTGTTTTACACAACGAGTAGATGGAGTGACTCATGACAGCCAAATTCTGAGATCAGGCCCTAAGCAACGATGACATCAGATGCTGCCAAAAGACATTTGATTCCTCTATTGTGAAATGCCAGGTTGGTTCTGGGACATGGTGAGAAGCCAACTCTAGTTTAGAAAATTCTATAGTGAGCTATTGTTTGATACTAAATACAAGATCATCACTCCTGCTGCTGCTGCAAGTCACAGGGCATCCAAGGACACGTCTCACAATATTGCCACTTTCTACTGTGTTTGCAAAATACTGCAACAAAGCTCCATGCACCCAGATTATAGAGAGTGTCTGTGAGAGAATGGAGACACAGGACTGGGTGGCAGGAGTACAAATTAAGAAGCTGAAGCTAACAAAGCTAATGAAAGCCTAACACTGGCAGTATACATCATATTGCCTCAAAGGGGATCTCATGTCCTGATTATCTACAAGTTTCTCTGCACCTGACGTTTTGCAAAATCTTTTGATTTATTTCTGAGCAATACAGTATTTTAATTAGGTTTTTCATCCAACTGAAAGGACCAAATATTCCTTCACGACTCTCTGATACTGTTTTAAATGCCTAAACAGAATTATTGCTGATTTCAGCCAGTGAGGGTCCTGTCCTAAAGTGAGTGATGGCACTGTGGAAAATTTACTATATTCACAGCAGAAGCAGTAAAAGATAACTGAGAGCAACTCTTTAAACCTGAGTAATCTGTCCTTAGTAGACGTGGGCTTGCTTGATTGGCAACTGTACAATTTATGTTGCAAGACAACTCATGATGTGTAACATATATTATGCTTTTAATTGACTTATTTTCTATTTGCAGTTTTGACTTTGGAAAAGAGGACAGTTATGCAAAAGGAAAAAAAATACACAACTTACTTGATCCCAAATAAAGTGATATGAAAAGGTTCTCAGAGTGCATAGCACCAAATTAATCTTACTAAAGCAATTGTCTTCTCTTTTTAAACATACAGAAATATGACAAGGATAGCAAGTGTTTTGCACTAGTAATGGCAGTATTTGGAAAATTCAAATAACACCTATGCATAATCAGATATGTTAAATATTTGGTTCTTTTTTCACAAGATTAATTTACAAAGACCCTCCCTTATTATATTTTATCAGATCAAGCTTCCAATTTACCCAGCAGCCATTCCTGATGGCATCCAAAATGGGTCCCAGAGAAGAGTGTGAGAACAGTGTAATATACAGCACTAATTCCCCAGAATATTTTTCAGCCTCCAGGGATTTGTGGCTGAGCAATTCCTAACAAGATGCAGCAACTCTATCTGTAATAGTCCTCAATGGTTTCTTCTTTTCATCCTCAATGGTTTCTCCTTTTCATCCAAGGACTGTTCACATCTGAGAGTTTTTACTGTCCACAGCATCTTGTGGCAAGAATCTTGACAGCAGAACAATGCAATGAGAGGCAAAAGTACCTTTTTTTTTTCCTGTTTTGAAATTGCCACTTCCTGGTTTCACTTTACATATCCGACTCCTTTCTATAATTCTTCACAGAAAAATTATGTTACGTATTCACTTCTGTGCCTACAAAGATCATGGAACAGATCCTCCCAGAAGCTGTGCTAAGGCACATGGAGAACAGGGAAGTGACAGTGTCCTTCCACAATGGCAGGGCCACACCAATGGATAAGGGAAGGGCTACAGATGTGCCATCTATTTGGACTTCTGTAAGGCCTTTGACATGGTCCCTCAAAACATCCTGATCTCTAAATTGGAGAGGAAAGAATTTGATGCATGAGCCACTTGGCAGGTGAGGAATTGGTTGGGTGGTCACATCCAGAGGGTGGTGGTTGCCAGGTTAATGAAATGATGGATATTCAATGTCCAAACGGAGATCAGTGACAAGCGATGTCCCTCGGGGGTCTGTAATGGGGAAAGCACTGCTTAATGTCTTTGGGACTGAGTCCACTCTAAGAAAATTTACAGACACCACCCAAGCTCTGTGGAGCAGCTGACATGCTTGAGGGGTGGAATGCCATCCAGAGGGACCTGGACAAGCTTGAAAAGGAGGCCTGTGCCAAGCTCATAAACCTCAAAAAGGCCAAGTGCTGGTGCTGCACCTGGGCCTGTGTAACCCCTGGTACCAATCCAGACTGGGGAATGAGCAGATCAAGAGCAGCCCTTCCAAGGACTTGGAGGTGCTGGTGGATGAGAG
>VZRO01004193.1:1067888-1133329 GCA_013397915.1 Daphoenositta chrysoptera
ACCCCTCCCAGAACCCTGCACCCAGCTGTGGGGTCCTCAGCACTGCAAGGACATGGACCTGTGGGAGCAACTCCAGAGGAGGCCACCAAGATATCAGAGGGATAAAGAACCAAAGACAGGCTGAGAGACTTGGAGTTTCTCAGCCTGTAGAAGAGAAGGCTCTGGGGAGACATACTGTAGTCTTTCAGAAATTAAAGAAGACTTACAAGAAAGATGGAGACAAACATTTTAGTACAGCTTGTTGACTTAGGACAAAAGGTGTTGGTTTTTAACTTAAAGAGGGTAGATTTACAGGAGATACAGGGAAGAAATTTTTACAATGAGGGTGGTGAAACACTGGAACAGCTTTCCCATTCAAGGTCAGGTTGCATGGGTCTCTGAGCAACCTGACCCAGTTGAAGATGCCCCTGCCCATTGCAGGGGCTTTGGACTGGATGATCTTTAATGGTCACTTTCTACCAAAATTAATCTATGAGTCTATCAGTCTATTCAGAATAACTTAGTATTGTCAACCAACTAAGGTACCTCAAAAATTTCTCCTCATTTCTAGACCATTTATTAATGTTGGGACACTGCAGGCCCCAGGACAGATCCCATGGATACTTCACTGATAATCTCCTTCTTCTGTGAAAACTGACCAGTTATTGCTGACCTCTGTCTTTTTCTTTTATCCTCTGACTTCTCAGATATTTTAGAAGATATAACCAAATAGGTTAAATCAACCATAATTCCTTTACCCACAATCTTACTGATTTCTCTGAAGAATGCTACTACGTTTGTGAGGCATGACCCACCTTTTGGGTCAAAATCCATATTGACTCTCTGCCAACATACAATATTAATTCCTGTGTTCAGGAATTTGCTTCTTCAAACAATTATTTACAGTTATCCAGCTTCCAGGTTTCTCTAGAACCCTTGGGTGAACATCACATACTGCTGTTCATTGTTAACAGTTTCTTCTGTAAGCTCTTCTACAGAACTAGGGAGTTTAATAACTTCTTGGAAAAAATGTGCTTTTGAGTTCCCAAGCCCTTACACAATCACAAGGTTATGATAATAGCCAGGTAACCAATAGCTAGAGTGAAACTTAACACAAATTAATGGCATTTGGAGAAAGGGATATTCTTATCACCTGTGAACATAAAGAATTCAACAGGACCTTGACTTATTCAAGACTTATTTTCTACATTCAAAACTTAAATTCTTAACCTGAAAAGCAACTGTAGAATTAATTCCTGCAGCAATCTCTAAACATGAAACATCAGCTGTTGATATTATTTGTTATCCTAAACTTACAGGTACACTTTTTCCTTCACAGATATGAGATAAACCCCAACCATAATCCTAATTATTATATGGGCAGTGAGCTAATTCTTGCAGCTAAAATGAATTGAAGACAGTAACTGCATAGTCACCAATAGCCTCTCCAAATATCCACCCTTCCCACTCAGGTGAACAAGGTATTCCATAAGGTATCAGAACAACAGAATATCATTATGCTAACCTGCATTCCTACCATTGAAGCCATTCCAGGGCCAGTGACAAGCCAGGCTCAATGGCAATTTCTTCTTAAATCCTGCTTTGAAGCCAAAAAAATTGAAATCAAAATGAGCGAACATTTCATTATGAAAGGCTCCTTGAGATTCGTTAGAAAACAACATTCTTTCTAATCTTTCTTGGTTCTAAACAATCCAACAGTGAGTTTGGCAGATGAAGATTCCCTCTTTTAGGTCATAATGCCACTTTAAACCTAAGCTTAAGGTTTTTGGGGGTTTTTTTTAATTTCAAATTGACCAATTTGTATAGTAAATCCAACTATAAGGCATTTGTTCCCAATTATGCAAACTTTCATCCTATCCCTGGCAGTCTTGCAGAATGCAAGAATAAAAAGGCTTTCTACCTTTTTTTCTGAAAACCTGATTCCAGCCCTAGCCCTAAAATTAACATGTACTGTAGAGAGAGGAAGAATCTGTACTGGAATACCTAATATGAAGCATATGCTCCTGCCTACGCCATACTACTCTCTCTGACATGTTTTTTTCCAGTTCCCCAGCCTTATCCCAAGCCTTCCTTAAATGGAAGATGTGTCCAGGAATACTGAAAATAAAATATTTGCTTATGACTACACCACTAGCTTCCTTCTGAACTCTTATAAATCCAGCAAAAATCAGACTTGCTGCAGTCTTCCTTTCTGATACCTTATCTTTCCCCAATTCCTTCTGAAAAATTAAAGATATTCTGCCCCAGTGATATCAACATTCTTGTTCCTGCCAGTCATGTGAAGTTTTTTCCCTTATTTTTTTTTTTTTTTTAATTTCAAATCTTATCTATAGGTTACCTATACACAGGAGCCTTCTGGAACAACTGAATATATCCATTCCCTTTTTCATTCTTGATGGCCATGCAAGTATCTCATTATAACATGACTTTTTGAAAACTTATTTTAAATTTTAATCCAAACCTACTGTTTGAAAATTATTGATCCAGAATAAAATTCAAGAATTGGTGAATTAAACCATAGTGGTATTAAAAGGACTCCTTCAAAAGATCAAAAACCAGTTATAGAACAATAAACAAGGCACTGGGTCAGGTAAAATTCTTATTAAAAGTACATTGTCTGAAGTTTATAACTAACCTTAAAACGGTGAAAGAGTGTTTAGCACTGAACAAGAAATAAATAAAAATAATGAAACTCAGCATCTAAAAGAGAGCCTTGAAGAGGACAGGATGCTGTAGAAGGCTTAGAAGAGAACACTAACAATGTGATTTCACTGCAGGTCTGCCTTACCCACCTGATTAAATATATGTTAAGAGTGAAGAGATTATTTAACTGATATTGCTAAGTATTAATATGTCTTACAAAGATATGGTTTAAATGAGATAGCAGCATCTGGTATAACAAATTCAGAGGTTAGTTTGCACTTGGAGCACTTGGTAGGCAATCCAAAGATGGGAATGAGAGATAGAGTGGGATGTGAGAACCCCTGTGTATAATCTGCTTTTGCTCATTAGATGGAAAAAAGGTACATTATATTCAGCAACATATTTGTGGTTCTGGCACACATTCAAACAGATTCAGCTGTTGCCACATCACTCTGCATTATACAACCCACAGGGATGACAGAAACCACTGACAAGGTGGCTGCAAAAGACTGGACAGTTTTTTACTTTGACTGGCTAATACTGACTATCTATCTCTACTGCTAGCATCTGTCATTCCAGAAATATCTGTTTTTAAAGGGATCTAAAAGTGCATTAAAGACTGCACTGCAAATTGTCTGCAGGCAAATCTGCAAGTGAAATTTTGGACATTTTGTGTTAAAACCGAGATGCCATTGCTCCAAGATAACCTAGGTGATAATTTAAAGTGTGGATAAATTACAGAGAAATACATCTACAACTAATGTTATCTTTGAATCAGCCCCTTTCTCTGTAGAATTAACATTTTTCTCAAGAGGTACATGTGTTTTATTACACATACAATAATTTATAATACTAGAAAGAAAGTAAAGCCAAATTCAACTGGAAAGACAAAAATCCATCCAAACCGCTTTCGCTGAATTACTAAGCATTCCCTGCAAGAAAAGCTTCCACAGCCTTGTCAGGAGGGGAAGCAATTTATCACTGAATACAGCCCTTAGGTATCTGCACAGAACTTCAACTTTCAGAAGTGAGCTCTGTGACTTTCTTTTATAGGTTAAAAATACTTGTCAAAGTCATCTAAACTGTTGCTAAGAGAAATTACACATTTGGCAAGGATATGTGAGTGATAGCTGGAGATTCTTGAAAATAAAGTAGATTTGGCTTACTGATTGTTTTTTTAGCTTACTTCAGAATCTTTAGTAATAGTTACCGATAAAATTCAAATCATTATATAACACAAATTCAGTATACACTCACACAAGGACTTCTATATCTTCTTCAGACTCTTCCTACGAAGCCACATTAGCCGAGACAAAAATACAGACAAAAATTTAGACGTAAATTTTAAAACCTTTGCAGAAATGGAGAATAAATATCTCCTATGGATTTAGGTGCAGCTTTCCTCTTGCAGTAGGGAACACTGAGCCAGACTCAGCTCTTCACAGCTCTCTATGCCAGTGAGTATATTAGTTGTGTGTTAGTCCTTCTGATTGCTCTTAACATACACTGGAATAAGTGTGCTGGGATTTGGGTCTTATCAGGCTAAGTTGGTGTAAGAACATGACTAGGAACCAACTTCACAGGTAACGCATTTCTACGAAATCCTTAAGGAAATGAGAAGTTTGATTTTTCTTTTCTGCACTGTTTGGAAGAGAAATGTGATGTTACTCTGTGTACTGCTAAATGGTACTATAGAAATATGCAGGCAACGACTTAATAGAAATTAAATTGTTACTTCAAAACTCTAAGCAGAGAAACAGTGAAGTTCTAAACCATTCCTTGACTAGAAGCACATGACTATTCCCACCAGCTTCCCCTTGATGGTTTATGAGCTCCCTGTTGGACTAGATCACAATTATGTACAGGATTCTGAAGCTCAAGATAAGTCCTGAAACTGGGTTCCTAGCACTAATATCTCAAACTGTCCTTTGCATTCTTAAAGTGTTATATATTTCTTAATAATATAAGGGGAAAAAAAAAAAAGCCTTGATCTTTTTCTGTAAAAATTGTTGTCAGTTCAAAACAGCTCCAAAATTTTTAATAGAAGGAGTGGAGTATTGCTTGGGATTTTCATGCATTCAGATGCCAAACTTCTTTAAGAACCTTTGCATTAGTTGTAGCCATGACCTCAGCTAACCCAAGGAAAGCCACAGACATGTCTCCTTTCCCTATTGGCAGCTACTTTAATTGGCAGGTTCACAATGAGGACTTTTGTTTGCATCCTAAACATGCTCAGCACGATTAAAATGTTTAATACTTTCATCCTCAAAGTGTAGCAATCAATATGCTGGGTTTTTAACAGGCCAAGTCATTACACATTTAAATAGCATCATTCAAACCCTTAAGGAACTTGTTTTACAAGGATTCAAAAGGTTTCCTATTGAAAATTATATGGATTTAGCTCGGTTTAAAAATAGACATCTTGTTTGTTTTCCATTCAGTTGCTCTACTATTTGATGCTCTTTTCTTGCACATGTAGTCTCTGAGTATTTGACTACCCCCTGCTGCATGGAAAGAAAACTGTGCAGCAGAGGTGGACTCTGCTGCAAGCACCCCTTGAGAGCTCCCCAGCAGCTGGAACAGCACGGGGATGGATCCAGAGGGGCTGGAGAGACAGGGTTCTGTTTGGGTCGTCATGAAGTTCCTGGTGGCTGCGGTGTGGAGAGCAGAGAACAAAGTTTTCCTGACAGCTCCGAGCTCGCAGGCTGCTCGCAGTTGCTGGGTTTGTGTAGTGCAGATCATCGTGTTTCCCAAGCAACTAAAAGTGCTTTGCGAAGCAATGAGTCAGATGCTGGTTGTGCAGGAACCACACACAGGGGTTTATATTTTCAGGAACTCTGTGTCCAAGAGCAGGATACTCCTGTGTAGGTCTCTGGCACTCAACCTGTTGGGCAGCCACTGAACGGAGCGAGCACCTCTAAAGCCCTGTGAGCAACGTTTGGTGTTCTGCTGTGTACCAGCACAACCCACAGAGTATTCTCTCACCTCAGCTGCTGTATGACATGGAGAAACTCTCAGCTCAGCTGAACTGCCTCTCTTGGTAAAGGGCATAACACTGAATTTCCTTCCACGCTTGCACAACAAAACACACCCTCCACGTGTAGTTTGTAGGTCAAATAAACTGCACACTCAAATTCTGCTCACCCGTCACCAGAAGCAAGAGAAGAACATTTCTCTTCCATTTTCTTCAAGAAGCAATTTGCCAGAAAATCTCCTTGTTTTTCTAATATCAGTTCCCTGTGCTGGAAGAAAAGGGATTTGTGCTCAGCAGCATTTCCTCTCCCCCTACAGCTCACACTGGGTTAACCTTGTGTTCACAGAGGATAAATTTGTTACAAACTGAGCATCCCTTGATGTCAAGGCTGGTTGGTGGCTGGTTCACCATCATCCTGCCCCACCTACCTTGCTAAGCAGCTACGTGCTCTGTTCCTGGGCTCCCCAGCTATTTCTCCTAGCCGTGCTGCCTGGGAGGTAAGCCTGGCTTTTTCAGTGTATCCAAACTCACTGAGACTTTCCCAGATCAGGTTTAAGGATTTCTAACATATGCCTTACTGAAAACATCACATATTTGTATTCTTTTCTGATTTGGGATGCACAATATCATAATTAGAAATGGCAAAATTGCCTGTGAAAGAGGAAGTACATTTCCCACACTACTATTTGCCATTGACTGCAAGGGTAGCTTGCACAGCTTGGCTGGTAACCTCGGGAATAATATATCAGAAATATTTTTCCCATATTAAACTGCAGCACTGTTAAAAAAAAAGGGTTTTTAAGGGTAATACAAGTTGGACTGTAACCTACTGTCAGGTTGGAATAATAGTAATTTAATATATGTATTCCCCAGCAGCAGAACAAGTCTCAAATGGGAAGTCCCAGAGTTTCAATTCCATGAAACAGGGAGATGACCTGCTCCAAAATTTTTGCTGCACCAGTCATTTCCTGCTCTGTGCCAAAACCGATTTATGTCCAGTGATAGACAAAAAATCTGCCAGGTCTTCAGTGCTGTTTACAGCCCAACATTGCCTGCACAGGAGACAGAGAACCATTTGGCATTGCCTGCTCATCCCCACCACCTTTGACAAGAGGCTTAGGCAGGAAAAGAAAGCAGCCCCTTACAATCACTTGTTCCTTGGGGTGAGGAGGGCCTTTAGTCCATAAATCATTTCTGTTTCTTTGGCTCAGTGCCTCTGTCTCTGAGAAAGCCACCACTGCACCACCCTCCCTTCAGGGCAAGCCATTTATAGGGGGCACACAGCAATACAGGCCACGATTTCCACCACTGCAGCAAAATGAGCTCAGCAGGTAGAGACAGACACCAGCCCCAATTTCATCCCAGTCCCCAAAACAGAACTGCTAATCCTTGTACCTTGGGTCCTCTGATGACATTCAGCACTGAGGGATGCCAGTGGATGATAAAGGTGCAACAGGCAGGGGCTACATGACATGTGCTGGGAAAGAGATGGATTAGCCAGACAGTTTCACACAGCCAGCTCTTTGTAGATCTAGTCATGTCCAGCACAACCGACTTCTCTAAATTCCTGTTAACAATTCTTATAAGAAATAATGCATTTAACTGTATTTTGCTGTGATGTCAAATACTTTATTTGACAAATATTTTTTTAATTTAATATTTTTCAGGCTGTTCAGCAAGCTCAAATAATAAAAATGCCTTATTCTGTCTTCACTTCATTTAATTCACTTCCCATTTCAGGAAAAAAAAAAATCAAGACTAAACATCTACCAAATGTTATTCCTCTCCAACTAAATGTGACGGATTGTCTGACGATCACATAAAAATTAAACAAAAAGTGCATTGTTCCCTTCCAGATTTTTCAGCTGGTGTAAATCAACATAGCTTCACTGATGCCAAGTTGCAGAGATGTTCATCAATTGAGAATCTTGCCCTTCATCTTCAGAGAGAGAGACTTTACCTACAGTTTAGTTTCTCTGTCTTTCCAGGCTCAGGAAATCTTCAGCCTAGTTTCCTTTCATGCTTTGCATATCACCATAAATAATCCATTTTGGTTTAAGTTCATTACTGCTCCTAACCTGAGAAAAGGTCCTGTGGAGAAGGCACAGAACAGATGTGACTGGTCAGCTGCTCTGTCCAAGACTGTCTGGCTAAGATCCAGGCATTGTAATTACTCAGTGTTTCAGTTCTGATTTGTGAAATACATCTTTAGCAAAGATAAATATGCACAGGCTTTGTTCACCCCTGGCTGTCCATTGATCAGGTCCCATGGTGCCATAAAATCTATAAAATCAGTATCAAAATGAAATTATTTTAATTTAAGCTAAAAAGCAGTCTTGAAGGTACTACTATTTTCCATTCAATTTGGTCCTTCTAGCTCCTTTATTCCCCCTCCCTGAAAAACAGAGGAGCCCAGCTACAGCAGAGACCAAGTATCCTCTTCTGACCACTGGGAAGCTGCAAGGATGAGAGGAAAGGAGCCTTTAAAAGGTACAACTCCAGGATTCTCAGCTTCCAAAACCTCTTCAGGCAGAAAGGGAACTGCAGCCCAGACCCAGAAACAATCTGCATCGCCAGTCCTCTTCTCCAAAGGAGCTGCAGGGACACAGCCCTTAAACAATCTCCAAAATGCTGCTTCCATCCCGACTTTTTGCCCTCCCTGGCTGTAGCACCATTGGTTGTTTGTCTTCCTTCAACCTTCCCTGCCTCTCTCCCCACGATCCTTTTCTCTTTCCTGCCTTCAACCGCAGTCCCTCCCAAACCAGACTAATGAAAGTTCTGTTTTCATTATAAAAGCCCACTGCGTAATCAAATACATTTAAAAAACAACAAAAACGGTGGAACTGACAAGACATGTGTCTACCATCACCCTATATCCAAACACTGAGGTTTGAACTTGGCTCAGACATCTCTGAAAATGCCAAATGTGGATTTCCACAAACACAGGGAAATGGATCCACAGCTGATGTAAACAGAATAAAGGTGCATTGCTTAAAATTCCCTAGCAAACACAGAGAGTAAACCTTAGATGAGAACGAAGTTGCAACTCTTACACACGTTTAATATCAAAGGAGAGTTCCACCTTCAAATGGGACACTCACAAGCTGAAAGGTAAGTAGTTGCCCAGGAACTTGAAGAACAGAAGTCTCAGTCCTGTAAGTTTTTTTTGTACTGAAAACTAACCCACATGTAGACCTTAGATATTTCTGTAATAATTCAAATCAGGCAACACCAGACGAACTTCTTTTTTTTGTTTTAATTGGTTTTGAGGGTAACATAAAAAAGATATTAGCTGCCCTGTAATAAAATTCAACTGATTTGCTTAGGTCTACCAGTGCAAGTGAAAACAGAACAGAATACAAGAGATCATTCAGGATAAGTTACACGGGGGAAAAAAATGCAGAATTCAGGATTTCTCACAGAGTTTTTAGATGGAGGATCAGATTTGTCTGACAAGCACTCAGCCCTGCTCCAGGTGTCTGACCACAGACAAAACAAATGCCAAGTCACCTTTTGTCCCAAGGATCTGACAAATTTGGACAACAAAGCACACTGGCAGCCCCCCTGGAAGCTTTTAGATGTTTTCACATCCCTGGGATGTAGCATCCAGTTTAGGCATTATTGGAAGCACAGTGGTTGCATTCCCACCTTCAGGGTGTTCAGCATGTGCTGGGTCCTGGCAGCTGCATTGCTCATGGTAAGTGAGTTCACAACCTGCCAGATCCTGTCTTCACTGCAGCAGAAGACTGAACTATGGACACGTCAGGATGAGAAAAGTCAACACAGAGGAAATGTAGGAATGGAATGGGATTTGGGTTTAAAAAATAATGGAGAAATAAGGAAGCAAGTTAATGCAGAATAAGAGATGTTCAAAACATCAGCTTTCCCTGATGTTTTTCCCTTTCCCTCAAGAGCACAATTCTTTTTGTGTTTGGGTGTTACTCTTGGTTTTCTGTTTGGGCTGTTTGTTTGGTTTTTTTTTTTAATATTCTTACATCTAATTTTGCTTCCAGGACACTCTTCTATATGGTAGTAAAATGCTTCAGCATTGTCCATGACTGAAAATGATTTTGTGGAAGAAGGAGACAGCAAGAAGCACAATTCCCATTGCACAATAAGTAAAACTCTCCCAATGGGGCTCTGTTCATGATAATATACTATGGGGGGAAAAAGGCTACAAACAAGCAGTATAATAAATAGCATGTGCAAAATGTACAGTATAGTAAATACACTACAGGGAATAGTTACAGAGTCTCTTCCACTCCATAAGCATCACCAACCATCTTCTGTGGTTTGGCACATCAAATATTTGCTATGTACTTCACCATTTTAAAAGCATTGCAAATCCCTGGCTGGACACCAAGCAAATGCTGTACATTACTTTGTCAATTGTTGCCTTGCATATTCAATGTCTGACTTCACCTCCCTCCACAGTTCAACGAGTAGAAACACCAATAAAGTACATGATTTTTATTTCCAGTGACACATATTATTAAATGGGTCTGTCACGCTGACAAAGCAAAGGATTTCTCTTTAAAGGGAAGTCTCAAAGGAAATCTACCCCATTAGGAGACAAGGACTTCAAAATCATATTTGAGAAACAATTCTGTTAAAAAACTGGTTTGCAAGTTGTGTAAAGTCCATTATCTGAAGAACAACATAGGATGTTCTGCACCCCTGTGGAAGGACAGACATACAAACGATCCTTATGCATTCCTTAAATACAACATTGAGGAAAACCACAGTACATACTTATTAATAAATGTGGCACTAATGCACATACATATCCCAGACAGAGCCATCTGCACACATAAGGTAAGGGATGAGAGAGAAGAAATTGTAGGCAGGCAAGATGGGGACATTTACCCTTGCAAGAGGCTTGACTGGGCCAGAAAATCAAATTCCAGAGCAGCTCCCAATACTAAAAATGGATTAGTCCATCCTCTCCTAGCAGACTGGAAAACCTTCAAGGGCTTTCTCACTCTTGCCTGCCTTGGGCACTTCAAAGAAATCAGCACAGTAACACAACACTGGATCTTATCCAAGAAGGAAAGGAGGAATACCTAAAGAAATTAAAGGAGTCCAGGTGAGTGGAAATACAGAAGCAAATGATTGAGATCCTGCTTGTACATGGGCTATAAATGAGACTGCTAACAAGGCTGCAAGTTGTGACACTGGAGGGTGATCATGGTTCCATGATCCAACGTGTCCAATTTCTTATCAGCACATCTGACATTTTCTTACCAGCTCTAAAAGATATTTTCTTACCAGCTCTAAGAGACTTTCACTACTGGCCTGGCGTGGAATCAAGCTGGAACCTGCAGCAAGAAGATTCCTTGTTAATACAAGTTAATCCCAAACTTTTCTGTACTTCTGTACTTCTGTAAGTCTGTACTTCTTTTTAGGTAAATTTTCCGTGAATAATAAGAATAAATGTGCAAAAATTCAAGGAGGTTGTACAAAGAGTATTTCTTCATTTCTGAAATGAAGAAATACATTCCAGATTTTATTCTGAAAAACAGTATCAGGAAATCAAAACATGTACAGCATACATAAGGATGATACAGGAACTATTATTATTGTTATTATATGTCAGTCATAATGTCATTAAAAACCTTGTGAGTTCTCATGGATTTGAGTTTGTACAGAAACTGCTTTTATTAAGTACTGCTTTTAAAAAATTCTTGTTTAGCATAGTACAGTTCCTCTCAGGTCACTGAGGTTTTTTTCTGAAATACATTAAAATGTAATAATAAGAGCCCACGCAGTTCAGCACAAAATTTAGGATTTTGTACTCTATTATGACAGAGGACACATCTAAACATTACATTAGCAAAGTGTTTACCTCACTGTGCTGAAATTATATCAGTGAAGAATACATGCTCTAGGGCATCCAGCTGTCTCTACTTGTACTCCGTGGCAATCTTTCATCAGAAAGTGCATCCATAGCAAGTGCATTTCTGGAGCATTTAAGTTATCTGTATCCTGTGTGACATAATTCTTTCCTTAAGGTCAGGTGAAATGTAAATTCTGCCCTTTCCTTCCCCTCAGACTCCTTTTAGATCTGCAGACAACACTGTATTTGTCAAAATATCTCCTCGTAGAAATGTGGCCAACTTTATTTACAGATGGATAGTTATGCACCAAGGACTGATCCCAAATCTTGGTTTGAGTTATTTAACCCAAGGAAAGGAGCCACTCTATCACTGTTTTTCAGAAGACTGATTACCAATGGCCAGCTGCCAATGCTAAACTGATCCAGTTTGAGAATGGATTTCAAGTCCAGGCATTTCTTTGAGTAGATTGTTTTCTTCTGTGCCAGCTTTCCGCTTCAAAAAAATATGTGAATGTCCAAAATTCAGTGTTGTAAGGATAAGCTATAAATTCGGAATCAAATATTGCCTGACTCTGCAATGCATGGCTGAAGCTGCAAATTTTAAAAAAAAAAATTAAAAATAGAACTAAAAAAAAGCTCAAATAACAGCTTTTCAGAAGTAGAACCTGAAAATCACCTCAAACCAAGTCAGCACTGAACCCTAATAACAGTCTGTGTCTAATGAACGTTGTCTGCCATTTCATATATGTTTTATATATATATTTCACATCTTAAGCATGTTACAGTGACTTACACACTCTTTTGAGAATGACTTCTTATTTCAGTCACTCAATATGTCAATAACTATTCAGAATTACTGTCAGTGGGACAGTAGCCCTCAACCACTTACGAGATTCCCTACAGTCCTTTTGTAGGAAATTTTCCAGAAAGCCTTTTGGCTCCCCAAAAGTCTACAGCCTTAGTTAAAAAGCAGCAAATATAACCAACAACGTGAGACTGCAAAAAGTAAGACAAAGAAAACTTTGAAGATCACTAGATCTGAGATCCAAAGAAACATTTGATTGTGTAACAGAGGCCACAGAGTTTCATCCAGGTGCTTTTGCACTGAGCCATATAATTTCTGTTTGAACAAAATATATCTTCCATAAAGGCATTTAGTCTTGTTTAGAAATGTCAAGAGAGAAAGAATTCACTTCTCGTCTGGGTAGTTTGTTCCAGTGGTTTACGCCAACAGTATTTCCAGAGCCTACAGAATGAAGAGATATTTTCTGCACTTATATAATTCCAGCTCTCATCTATGCAGACAGAAATTCATTAAAGTCAACAGACCTCAGTCATCACTGATTTAAGGCAAAACCTTTAAGTTTCATTGACTGTCTTCACTTTTAATATCATCAAACTTGTTTTTCATGCCAAGAACCCCCAAGAACTTGTTTGACAGGAAATAGGAAGAGGTGGATCAATTTCTTACACTGTACTGATTTTATTTAATAAGGACTTGGGATGCTTGGGTGTGCAGAGAGCACAGTAAATACGGATCTTAAAAAAATTACCCAAAAAAGCATGGTCATACATTGCTGGCAAACAAACTCATGATGGGTTGGGTACAGCTTGGAAAGAAAGTCAAGCATTTGCTAAAGAATGGGATGATCTAGATGATGATTTTAGCACAGACCAAGGAACACAGAGGGAGCTTGTTCTCCATGCAAGATCATCCTTTCCCTCTGATTTGGAAATGTCTTGCCACCAACCCACTTACTCGGGTGCACTAATTTTGCATTGTCTTCAATAATTTCTTGCTACCACTGTCTTCGTTCATTACGTGGTAAATACGGTCACGGTCTCCTCCGATGTTTGCAATAAAGCTGTTGCAGTGAGCGGCTGTATGGAGTGGGTTCATCATCAGCATCACAGTCAGCAGCTACTGCGAGCACTCATTCCTCCAAAACTGCCACAGACACAGCCAAATTCTGCTTGTCTCTCACAGCTGGCCTTCCAGGAAACAAATGGAAATGGCACTGCCTCCCTGTGAAGAAGCACGGAGTAACAGCCCTTCACATCAGCCAAAAGCTCCAGTCCAGCTGGGAAGGGAAAGAGTTAAAGTCTGGCTGGGACTTGCAGGATATAAAGAAAGGGAACACAGGGAAGCAAAGGTTCATGAGCAAGAATAGTTGGAATGAAGAAAAAACCATGAGAGGAATTAATAAAAAATTATATACCAGGTAATGTCACCTTCATGGAAGTTTTGTGGATACTCTAGAAAAGCACCCTATTGTAGGCTACAACGTTGCTCTCTTAGATTTTATATATGACAGGGTCACAGCACTTTGGGGTCTTTCCTGAGCACAGCACACCACTGCTGGAAGGTCAGGAAGAAAAATAATAGGAAAGCCAATATTGCAAACTTTGGCTCCACTCCGTGCATCATGGAAGTAATATTATTAATCATTTCTTCTGGCTCCTCATAATTCTGTTCTGCTGGGAATACACTTGGGGAAAGCAACTTTTAACACCTGAGCTGCCACTCTACTAAGTATTTCTGACCAAAAATTCACAGAATCTCTTGCACAAGCTAAATTGAAATTTCCTATTCTTCCTAAGAGCAAACCTTGAAAACGTTCATATTAGGACCAGCTTCTGTCTATGCTTTGGTGTTAAGAGAAACAAGAGGAACAACCTGATGTTGAATGTAAAATCAGTGCTTGGAACTCCAGAAATTTCCTTGCCATTTAGCCTTTAGACACAAGATGGCAGCAAGAAATTCATTTCAAGCCTTTGCTGCCAGCAGCTCAGCGTTACCTGGCAGTGACTGTGAAGAATATGGGTTTGTGGGCTTGGTTATTGCCGAGTGCTCGGTGGTGTCCACAAACACTCCTGCCCTCACTCTGTTCCCCTGTCACCCCTGGCCCTGACCTCTGCTGTTAGCTCTAGGCATAATGACCAAATATTTACTGTACTGCGCACACAAACACGCACAAAAATACTTCCACGGCAAACACTGTTGTCCAAGGTGTGTTAAGCACAGCCCTTCTAGAGGACATAAATCAGTGGAAAACTCATTCATTAAGTCCTGCTCTATTAAATAGCCCTTTGTTCCTATTCTTTCCTACTGTGATATTTTTTACTTTCTCATAGTTTTAGCTTTTAGGATCTAGAGTCTTTAGTAGTCCTGAAAATGTTTTGGTTTTTTTTAGATCTCTCCAACCTGTGATGTTTTAGAACTCATCTGATCCAAACTACCAGCTTTAGAGCTGTTCAAGAAAGATTTTCCATATTCCTAAGTATTCTGTGTCAGAAGGAATTTCTGCCCTTTAAATTCAAGTGAAAAGTGGGGTTTGCCATTACACAGGAAAATTACCTAATTTTACCCCACTGAAAAATGAACAGTGGAAAAATTCAGATCTTTAGTCTACAACTCAAAAGTTCCTTTGTATTTGTGGAGCATTCACAATTTTCCTGATAAGAGAAAATGCTCCAAGGATTCCTACCACCAAAGCAGTGCTCTAAAATTAAAGGTTTTGAACCAAACTTGCCACCTACAACCTATAACAGATTCAGATATTCCATGGCTCAAAGGAACACACGAATAATACACACAGGCCATAATACCTTCTATGAATTAAAAAAATAAAGCAAGTTAAAGAGGACCCGGGGACAGCAACATTCTGCAGCAACATTCCTCATGTTGCAAGTCAGCCAGAGCTGCACTGATATTGCTCCACCTAATGCTGAAGCAACAAGACTAAGCAAAAACAAAAAAAATTTTTAAATTGGAAACTGTAACAAAGGTACCCATATATACATCTGGTTTTATCCATCCACCTCCTAAATTGATTAAACTTCCTGGTAGAGAAGCCACGGATTTTAATTACAGCCCATCAATGATGTACGTCTGTCTACTTTATTACATATTTTTATTGTAATTCTTTAAATCATTTTCTTCAGACTGTTAGCAATGGATTTTTTTCAAGTGTCTTTTAAAAACAAGACTGTCTGATTTGGCCTGATAATACATATTTAATCCTTTAATACCTCAAAATAAATATTCTGCTTCATAGTAGCCAGACATTGCACTTGACATTACAAGGACACACAGCTATTTTATCATCTTGTTTGGGAAACATGGGATATACAAGTATACAGAAAATTTGGCCCTTTGTTTAAACCTTGTAAGTGTTTCTTTCCCCTCAGAAATACATATCTGTCTTCCAAAAACAACATCTCACAAGATTAATGAATATTCCCTTTGTTAAAAACTTTCATATTCTCTGGTCAAGAGGAACAATGTCCAGCTAGTAATTAATCTGCACTCTGGTTCAGGGACAGAATTATTTACTTACAAACTTGGAATGCCGGAGATTGAAAACACATTTTCATCAGGATACTAACAACACTGAGAGTGGAGCCTGGGTCTGGAGAACCCAGGTGAAATTCTTAAAATATTTACCATGAAATATGTTTGATTATTTACCCTTATTAGCATTGAAGTTTTCACTGGGCATCAGTACATCTGTCTCAAACTAAATAAACCTAAAACGAAAACCACAAAATTACATTAAGTTTTTTTGGTGGAAGTAGTCTTGATGTTCCCACAAACAGTAAAAAAATTTCCAGCATCTAGTGTGTGTTTAGATGGAAATTAATTCTTCTTTTCTTCAGGAATATAATTTCTAACATAACATTTTAGAGACCCTTCACTTGTTCTTTTCTATCCACAAAGTTCTGAATAGCTGCTCATTTGACCTGCATTTGAATAGTTGAAGATTGAATTGCATTTTTAACTTTTCCAGACAGTAATTTCTATTTTAAGAATATTTGTTTTTATCTGCTATATACAGAGTTCCTTCAGAAAACAAACACCACAGGAGCAAAAATCTCTCCCAGCAATCTAATTACAGCAAACAAATTCCCAAGACAAAAAATTCATACCCCATTCTCTTCCTGGAAGATTTTGTCATGACCTTAAACCTTCACACCTTCTTCTGGTAAACTACAGGCAAGAGATGGAAGCACGGATGTAATTTTTATTTGTCACCCTGAGAGGCAAATCCCAGCACTTCCAGTAAATTCCTGCCCAATTTCAAGGAGAGTGGGATTTTTAATGAGTCTCCTTAAGCTGTAGACCACGCAGGGAGAAGCACAGACCTGTTATAGGGATGCCTCACACAGAATGAATCTCAGATATTCAGTTTTCCACCGATGCAGCACAAAGCAGGCAGACCTGGGAGAAGAACCAGAGCAGAAAGGTTCTGGAACTGAAAGGTTCAGCTGGAAGAGCAGAAAGGTTCAGCTGGAAGAGCAGAAAGCTGTGGCAGATCTTCCCACATGTCACCCAGTTCTGCACTTGGTGCAAAGCCTTCCTCCACCGAAGAGGGCAGATCAGAAATTGGAACAGAATGAAGCTACAAATTACATAATTTATAAGTTCAGCCAAAATAATGTAAAATTATTAGTTGGTTTCCCTTCCCATGTATTTGTAGACAAATACACCTTGAATATGTTCAAATATTGTTTATATGTGCTGTGCACAAATGCTCAAACAATCATATGGTACAAATACTATATAAAAGTGAGTCTCTGGACTGATGCACAAGCACTCATAGAAACCATATTTTAAAACTTCACGATGAAGAATGGTGCCAGGCACTCAAAAGTTTATCCAATTTTGTAGCAGAAGCTATCTTTAACATGCATCAGAAATTAACCACTTAGAGTTACACTTGAGTTTCAAATTTACCTGAATCAATACTTTCAGAGAAATTATCAATAACAATCTTTTTTTTAATTATAAAAATTCGTTAAATCTGAATAATGAATAATTCAAAAATATGGTTTTTTCCTAAAATGTAGTGAATTAAAGTGAGAATCTACATTTATCAAATAAATTATTCATTGAAAGATTAGTCATTCTGTTCTGCCAATACATATCACACAAACAGATTCAATTACTAGAGTTATGGCTTGAGAAGAACCCTTGCCTGATCTTAGCTTACAGTTTCAGTAAAATCACTTTGTCAAACATAGGACTTCAACATAGAGGTTATCATTAAGATAATGCCACATATCAAAGAAAATAAATGTAGCCTGAAGAAGCCACTTAATCTAACACATCTTCAAATAAAAACAAATAAGGTAGCTTAAAAAATAAGTTATATGACACCACTGAAATAATAGGCTGTTCTGGAAAGAAAAGGGTATTATAAATTTTTGAAGAAAAAGATAGTTATTAGAGAGTATAAATATTATAAGCACAACATTTTTGAATACTGACATGAAATTTTGCAAGAAAATAGGAGTCTCTAATTTGTGTTGCAGTCTGAGACTCAGTTACTTTAGAAACTTTGACACAAAGAAACTTTTGATATTACCTCTTCAAATTCTTTTGTCCCATTCAAGTACCTCTAGTGAATCAGGTTCATCAGCACAGACAACCTGCAACAGAGTTTACATAACACTTTTTTTGCTGGAAAATAGAGATTTCAATCAACTCAACAAATAGTGAATATGGAAACAAGATTAATTTTTCAAACCATGAGACAATAACTATGATATTTTAAACTAGAGTGAGCCCTCATCCCTTATTATTTGTGCATTATTTGTTATAATTCATAAATGTGATTAATTTAATTTTGCCTAGACTTTTTTTATACTCAGGGGATATAATGACTGTTCAGAATCAAATACAAACTAAGTTGCACACACAAAAGTAAAACACAAAGACCAAACAGGTATTAATTTCAAAAAATACAAGTAATTCCTACCAGGATCTTGAAAATAAGACAGCAATTGAAGAAATTATTATGACCATTGAATGATTTAAAAATATTTCATTTTTTCCTTCAATCTCCAGGTCTTAAGAATCCTAAAGAATAGGAAATTTCATTTCAAATGAAATAACTGAATCTCAAGTTTTCACAAATGAGAAACAAGCTTTACAAAACTAAGAAAATGTGTTTCAAAAAATTAGAAAGCAGAATGCAATTAAAATTAAATAATAGTATATTGTTGGGACAAACATATTGATACCGAGACTAATCCGATTCATGATTTTTAATGTCTGCTAGAACAGGTTACTTTCAACTAACTGACTGACTTTTATGTCATATCATAAAATGACAGAATCATAGAATGACAGGATGGTTTGGATTAGAAAGGACCCTAAAAATCACCTAATTCCACCCCCCCACCAGTTTTCCACCAGACCAGGTTTTTCAAAGCCCCATCCAGCCTGGGCTTCAACACCTCCAGGGATGGGGCATCCACAGCTTCCCTGGGTAAGCTGTGCCAGGGCCTCAGCACCCTCACAGCAAAGAATTTCTTCCTAATACCTAATCAAACCATCTAATATCTGCTCTCTTTAGCAGGTTTGTCATCATTTCCCACTGTCCTATCACTCCACGCCATTGCACAAAGTCCCTCTTCAGTTCTCTCACAGCCCCTTTGGGTGCTGGAAGGTGCAGCAGGCTCTCCCTGGAGCCTTCTCTTCTCCAGGATAACACCCCCAGCTCTCTCAGCCTGTCTTCCCACAAGAGATTAAACCCTTCCCTCCAAAATGTTGACTGCACAAAACAGCTTTGTGTCCTCTTCAGACTTGCTGAGGGTGCCCTCAATCCCCCTGTCCGTGTCACCAACAGAGATGTCACACAGCCCTGGTGCCAGTATTCCCTGAGGAAGGCTATTATCATTAATAAAAACCAGCATTTCTTCAGAGCCAGTGTTTAGCAAAAAATAGAATGCATTCTAGACACTGGCTTTATTCTCACTGTAGTGCAAAAGTTCTTCTCATTAAATCTTATTTGAAGAAGACATAATATTGAAAAAAATATTACCCAACAGAGAGCATTGTCTAATGTCCAAGTGTATTTGCACTGAGTTAATAAAGCAACCACCGTGGAAGTATTTTTCAATGCCTCAGAAAAGCTTTGTTAAAATTAGGAGCTGAAAAAAGACTGTGCATCACATTATCTGTGCATTATTGTATTTATATGAACAGTCATATCCTGTTATTCAAACCCTTACACAGTAAAGCCTTGCTCTAAAAAAATGCCACAAAAATTACTAGGTATATCTAGCTACATAACTAGAAAATACTCCAGCACTATTGAAGTTGATGGTTCTTTATACAGAAGTTTTAGTGGAGCTAGAGAAAGTAATATTTATTAAAATTATCAATAGATGTAATCCTTTTTAATAAACATATTTGAATATTGCAGTTCACTTGTGGAAATGCATTAAAATCTGTAATTTTATTGGTGCTAGGGGAGAAATAAAATATGGGCTCCATTTTATCCTAGGTGGCTCAATTAAATAAATAAGTAGATACACAAATAAAATAGATAATAAAAACAAAACTGAAATATTTTAAGCCTGCCCATATTCAAGGGAAATCCAGAGGCTATTTTGGTAAACATGAAAATCTAAACATTTTAGTGTGAAATTACAGTGGTCGTTTTAAAAATAAATTGTTCAAATGCTAGGCTTGAAGGAAAAGAAAGTAAGCAGCAAAAAACATCAGATGAAGGAAATGCAATTAAAATAAAATAGTGTAAACCAGACATAATTGTATAGTCCTAACCAAAAGAGAACAGGAAGGATAATGTGACAGGCAGGCATGTACTTTTAGAAGCAACACACTTCATTTTGTACAAAGTGTTCCCTTGGCTTGTCAATGTGTAAGGAACAAACACCAACCAGGAGTCTTATTCACCAGATAAGGAATTGTGTTATAGCTGAACTCAATTAACCACCAGCTGAAGAATTTGATCCAGGAAGCTTAAGATGCTTAGAAACAGAACGAGTGAAATGCAAAGAACAATTTTTAAATATTTTAGAATAATTATACTCAAGAAAAAAAATGATAAATTAGGGAAATAAATATAACAAATACAGATATTCTCTATAAAACCATTTCTTCACTAAGAGAACTAGTGAAACGTTATCTAGATATTATTTCTATAAGTTAAGTATACAACTGTGTGGAAAAAAGTGACTGCCAATGGCTCATTTTCAAACTAGATTATGCTTGAGAAGGTCTCAGAACAGTTGAAGTCATTAATAACTTGATGGAACAGGAAATAGTCATAAAACTTGGGCAAAGACAGAAGTGGAAGAGACTGAAAGCAATTTGAAAGAGAAGATCCAAAGAAAGTGTGATAAATTAGTGGGGAGAGGGGAATGAAATCACTTAGATGAAATTTTATAAAGTTCGACGTTCTGCATGGGAAGAAAAACTCAAATATACAGTATCAAAAAGGGAAGGCTGGAAAAGAAAGAACTGGGTAAGTTGGATCTCAGACTGAATATGAGTCAACTGTAGATGAACGTTTCAAAACAGAATAATATGTGTTTATTAAAAATAAAGCTCGGCATAAAACATGGAAGGAAATTATCCACTCTACTAATGACTGGTAAAGCCTCTGCTACTTCTATTTTGGTCTCTCAATTTTAAGAAAGATGTGGTAAACTGGAAAGAGTCCTGAGGAGAACAAAGAACAAGGGGAAATTTATAAAATGTGACCTATCAGGAAAAAAACAGAAGACTGAAGACAGAATTATAAACATCAGCCAATGTTAACATTAAAAATTTTAAAGTCATCACATACCCTGTTTCCATCAAAGGATGGCAAGAAGTAATTAGCTTCATGTGTGAGAGAAGACTTAGATTAGACATTAGGAAAAGTCTTTATAGCAGAGAGACAGGCCCTCCTAGTGTGGGTACAAGAAGGCTGGTTTGGGAAAGTAACCACAGCTTTACTTTGCTCCAAAGCTAAATTTTCAGCTGAAAATGGAATAAGTAAAATAACTGCAACGAGAATAGGAGGAGTGAGACCCTGGCTCCCCAGCAAACAGTCTCAGTCTGCCACCTCAAATACTCATTTACCAACTCCTTCCCTGGTTAAAATTGGTACAGCTGCAATGGCTTGAAGTTTTCCTTGGTCTGTATTATCAGGTGGCATCAGACCCTGTCCTTCGTCTGTGAAATGAAAAGTGGGAAATGCTTTTATCAAAAGATAACTTGGGATAGTAGCCTTGAACAGTGGTGAATTTCCTGCCATCTTAACAGAGAGAATTTCACACAAAGCTGTCCTTGTACTTCAGGCAGGTACCAAACTAACTTTTTAAATGTCTTTTCCCCTCTGATAGTTACTTCTAGCATCTTCCTCCTGCCCTTCCATTACACAGACCATCCAAGTTTATGGTAAGTCCCTAGCAAGCAAATGCATTGGACAAGAAGATAACAGTTACAGCAAAAGAAACTCCAAAACTCACCAAAAGAGGCAAAAGGATATTAAATCTATAAACCTGTAGTTGTGGGAGAAATATTTATTTGCCTCCATCTTAGTATTCTGGCCAAGCATATTTGTTTGGATTTGTAAATAGTCTGGTTCAAATAAGCTGTTTTTCTGAGTAGCTGATTTTAAAGTTTCCTCTTGTGAGGAAATTTTCTTGTTGTTTTGCAGATAAAAATCGAATATATTTTGAAAAGACTGTCTACATCCATGGGGGCAGAATAATATTTTGACAGAGGAAATGCCAATGTTTCTCTGCTTCATTCCTGGCCAAAGTCACTCACCAAGGTATGGGAGGTGCTGGGCAAAGGTCAGGCCTTTGGGTGCATTTTGGCTAAGTTTCTTCCTGGCTTAAGAAGGTTATTTGGGAACTATTGGCTCCAGTGAATGCAGATAGTATCTGTGATTCTTTTTTTGGGTAATCCATTTGTTTAGTGCCCTTACTAACATGGAAGACCTTATTTTCGAAGAGGTAAAGACTGACAATTTGGCTTATGCTCATCTCTTTAATCTGCTGTGGGCTATAATCACTGCTGAAGTGTGTTACAAGGAGCCCACTGCAGTGCAGGACACTGCTCGGGTGACAGCAGCCGACTGCTCCACTCCAGGATCTCCTTGGAATTAAAGGCATTTAAAGGCAATTAAAGGCATCCAATCTATGCACAGGAAGCAGTGATATCGTGAGGTGACTGACCTTCTACACAAGAGGTATTAATAACATTAATTTTCATGTTTCTGCCCTATGCTTAGGCTGCAGAGTATGGTACTGGTCAGCTGCTTCTCCTGCCCAAATCTGGGGTGCCCCAAGGTGGCACCAGGCTCCTCCTCTTTCTGCCACAGTGCAGGATCTGAGGGCCCAAACTGCTGGGCTATGACAGCCTTACTCAAGAACTCACTGCCTGGTGTGCAGTCCCACCCTGAGCCAGCCAAAATCCCCCTCTGCCCGCGTCAGACCCAGCACGTCACAGGGGATGAGAGCAGTTTTGTCAGATGCCTCACCAGATGCTGCCAGATGTTGCAGGATGCCTTGCCAGAGTTTACCCTGCAGCTGTTGGCTGTCACAGCTCCTTCTCCTACCTGTTCCCAACATGGCACAGCTGCATCCCACCCCTTTTTGGAGCAGCTTCTCCAGTTCCAGTCAAGGCAGAAATTTGTGTAACACAAAGCAAAACTTCAAGCACTGAAGTGCAACACAGGCACAACAGCAACAGACAGAACAGACTGACAATTCCTTCAAGTATTCCACCTAAGAGCAGGAACTGACTGTAGAAAAACACTGGAGAACTGCATCAGCAAATGGTTCGGAGATAAAATAAACACTGTAAACATAATACAGCCTTTCATAGTAGGAGAAAGACCGAGGGAGGAGGAACAGTACAGCCTTTGCTGTTTTGACTGGCATCACTGCTTGTCTCGCTCTGACAGGTTGCCAGGTTAAGGTTTTGTTTTGAATCAGTCATTTCCCTTTGAACAGTGGCAACTGTTACCATTGTTACCCTGTTACACTGAATATAAAACAAAATTTCCACCAGCAGCTTTCCTGCCATATGTTTGTCTAGGAGGCAGCAGGCAGCTAGGATTTGGTAGCAATCAGAGTCAGGAAACATTTGCAGGACCTGTCTCAACAATATGATTGCCTCAATCACAGCAATACCATACAGAAGGAGACACTGAATTCACAGCTGCTGTCCATGAGACCTAACCTAAGAAATCTAATAATGTGAGGTTTTTTTCCTCTTTAATTGAAAGGTTGCTATTTCAACAATCATCCCTCTAAAGTGTAAAGAATACACTTGAAGTATTTGTCCTGAAACTGTGTCAATCATGTTTTAACTGCAAAATTATTTAACAGATTTTTTTGAAACACTTTCACTTTTTCTCCACAATAAATCTAGACACATCCTGGTAAAAGCAGTTGCCCATAGAAAAGTGATATGAGGGGTGTAAAAAAGGATTTCATAAGGTTTTCATATTAGCACATTTCATATTAGCACATTAGCATTAGGAAGATGTCTTTGAATATCTCCAAAAGCTATCGTGATTTCCTAGTTACTTAAGGAAAATATTATTATAAAATTACTCCCATTTACTTATGATGTAGGTATTTTCTTTAAAATCATTTATATATGAGGAACTAGATGTATTAAAATCACTGTAATCTCTCTTTATAAGAACACATTCACAGTTAAATCAGATTATCATCACAGTGCTTTGTAGTTCAATAAGGCAGTTCAGTAAATAATGAGTGCTCCCTCTTTGCATGAATTCCTAGAGTGGATGCCAAATTACCAGTGATCTCTCACTCTTAAACAAATTTTCTTAAATATTTGGTAAGATAGCTAGAAGTTCCTAGAAGTGGTTGAGAATAAACTACCCATATGGTCTCCTGGACTTAAAAAAAGCTGAAGTCTGATGTAATGTTACAGGCATTGGATGATAGTTTATTAATAACAGCTTGTATTTTTGAAAGAACCTAGAAGAGTTAGACTTCCAAATCCAAGTGCCCTTTAAAGGGAAATTGTTGCTAAATCCCATAGGTTCTTTTGAAATCCCAGACATCATTAAAAACTAGGAGAGGAGAAAGATATATCGTTTTGACCTTAAAAGGAATCTACTGTTAATAATTTCAGCTGCTTGATATTGAATGAAAGATTTTTTTTTTATGAATGAGAATGAGTGGTCTTGGGCAATCCTAGAATTTTGCTAATATTCACATTACCCTCCTTGTAGGTAAAATAATATATCAAATATGTATTACTATTACAATTATACTACAAATTATATTACAAATCATATGAATTCTTATTAATATACTACTTTGATATATTCTTATATCAAAGTAGTACAGTTTATTCATTCTTCTGCAAGTAGCTAGATAACCACCTTTGACTTGTTTAACTGCACTTCGTTTTTTGAACATTAACAGGAACACTTTATATGTGTGAGATTTATGTCACACTGAGACAATTTTTACAAGATTTAGAGACCAGAATGTGAAGAAAGCAGATCTTTTAGAAGGTAAGAGAAACAAGACAAGGATGGGGGTGTTGAACTTTTAATGACATAGAGATGCAGATATCATTGCAAAAATGTACACACAAGAAAAAAACCCACAAGTCTAACCAGCCAAAACTCATTGTTATGGCAATGGATCTGCCCCAGTAGGGTTTGGCCGTCCTTGTTCTAACAAGTAATTGGTCATTTCTCAGTGCCAAGTGATTTCTCTGAGCATTGAAATTGTTGCCTTCAGTGTTTCAGCTGGAGGGAATAAACTATTAAGAAAAATTACTATGAAAGCAGACTATAAATAAATTAAAATACTGTATCGGAAAGGGGCCAGTCTCCACTTTTGCAAGTGGTAAATACGAGACAGGAACTCTTTTTTTCCCAGTTTACCTCTGCTCCCCTCTACCTATTTATTTCCAAGCTCACAGAGTACATCAGGAAAAACACCAATGAAAAAAAAATAGGAGTAGGCAAGAGAGGAATACGCAATAGATGTTAAGATATGCACAGAAAAACATGCAAGTGAAAAATACATGAATTAAATTCAAGGTTTTTGAGTTGCTTTCTTTTATTTACTTGTGCTGAAGACTAACAAGCTTTTCATTACATCACATTATGATCACATTATGTGCAATTAAAGTGTGTTACATTTCAGATTCTGAAAAACTGATGTGGTGAAGCAAGTTTCTGGAAAACATGTATAAAGATGTTTGGATTGAAGTATTTGTATGCTTTCACTTAATAATGCTCAGTTAAATAAAATCTGACAGCTTCCTTATTAAAACTATGAAGTGATGTAGAACATCCTCCCTCAAGGACTCCTCAAATGTAAAATAAACAGAATGTAAAGAGGGCACACTTTTCTCTCTCCACAAAATGTTCCCATCTTTTGGCTGAAACAAAGAAGCTGCATAAAGTTAGCTGCATGTCCCAGCAATCAAGGGAAGGAATTGGAAAATAACCCTGCCAATTGAAACTGCAGGAGATTTTTTGGCCAATGTAGTGTCAACACAGTGTCCCTTTGGCCAACCAAGAGGTTACTGAAACAACAGAAAAAAATACATAGAGTTGTCAAAAATGTCCATGAATAGATAGGGTCAAATTTTCCAAAGACAGAAGCCTTTTTCAAGCAGACAAAAGAATCAGCATGAATTATACACCTGTATTTGCCAAAGTGCCACATGAAAATGTTGGAGCATAAGTAGATGGGAACAAAGACAGAAAACAAACTAGTGGAAAACGTCCAGTCTCCACTTTTCTTTTTTTATTTTTCTTTTTTTTTATCCTTTCCTTTTTTTCTTTTTTTTTTTTTTTTCTTTTTTTTACCCACAGAAAGAAGTACAAGAGGAATTTTTTGCTCTGCAATGTTCTGGATGTTAAAGCTTTCAAATATGTAAGAAGTGAAAATCTGTGCAAATTTCATCCACAATATAAACTCTCAGCTTGGACCTGCTCTGGCAATTTGCACATAAGGAAATCTAATCTCCGTGTTTAGTGATAATATTTGCACTTTCAAGTGTGAGCACAAGTTTTTCTATGAACAAACCAACCACTAAAGACAGAGGGTCAAAAGTATTGTAAAGTGCCAGAATCTTCTATTGCAGAATTCTTCTAAAAGTTGATGACCCAACATTAACATTGGGAGAGATGAAGCATCTATTGGAACCAGCAACACTTCTTGCAACTAATTAACTAAGAGGGCTGACAACCAAATATTCCAGATAGTTGTGATCGTAGAATTGTCTGGAGACTTGACTGGATTTAGGGGATGAAACTAACCATGACTGTAATCTTATTTTTCAAATGCGTTCTTACATTGGTGGACCTATACCCACCCAAGCCCCTCAAATGAAACAGAAAATTGTGGACTAAGTCGGAAGACATCTGGCAGACTTTATGGAATGCACTGATTGTGTTCAATGACATCTGCTCCAGAGAGAAGAATTACCTGGCTCTGTTCAGAGAAAACCAGCTGTCCAGTCAGCTGGAATGAGCAGTCAGAGGCGTCTGAAGAAATCTGAAATATGACAAATACGTATTGCCTTCAGATTAATCAAGAAATGGCCTTTCCTGGCAAAAAAGCCAGGCATCCATAGAAAAAAGGATTGCCAATTGAAGATCGTGTGTCTCTCTAGAAGACTTTCCATAGGGACAATTCTTTGGATCAGGATGATGGGAAGGAGAAGATTTGCCAGTGTATACTCTCCATCCACAAGGAGTTTTCTGAGAAGTGGCAGCCAAAATGGCTTTGTGGCTTACACGAGATTTACATTGAGTATCTCTGCTGCCAAATCATGATTCTTGACTTTGCACACTATCTACAGGGGCTGTTTCTTCAACTGGAGGGAATAAGTTGTTTACATCCTTTTATGGCAAATGACAATACTTCTACAAATATTCTAACCTCTTGCCACAGGGAAAAAAAGAACCCAACCATGCTATGATTCAGGTCCAACATATACTCTAAATAAAGTAATATAATAAATAAATACACAAGGAAGCATTTGGAGAAAATGCCCATGTGAAATAGCCTCTACCAGACTGCCTGAGGGACCAATTTTGTAAGATTCAAACTAGCATCACCATTCAGAAGAGCTTTAAACTAAGAGACCCAAGGAAGAAAACTGGAAAAAAAGTCGTGTTCCACTCTCCAAATCCCACTTTGCTACACAGGCAAAAAGAAAAACAGTTGAAGGAGTTCAGTAAAAAGAAAAAAATATCAACAATAGCAGCAAAGAGAAAAGTATAAGCAGAGAATATAGGAGTAGTCATGGAGACAGTTCAGTTACTGAAAGGATTATAAAGGATTGAGTTGAAATGGGTAACAGAGAGACAACTTTGCTGTTTGGAAAGCAATGAAAGGTGGCAAGGTTACAAACCAGAGGAAGTGAAACCAATAGGGGAGGACATGAAATTAGACAGTAGAGCCATAACAAGGCTTGGTGGACTAACATTCACTATTGGAAAGTGGATATTGAAATGTATGATAATCTTCTGAAAGCTAGAAATAAAATCAGGAGTAGAATGCTGCCATAGTTTAATAAAGATCACTTCTGCAAATAAAAATCTGTAGTAACGTGGATAAAACCATCGTTTTTAAGGTCAAAATCAATTTGAATGAAGGGCTTTAGAATGAATTAGGGTCAGAAGTTTGCCATTGCCTCACATGAATCAAATCTGAACCTGGATGAGGACCTCATTAATATTTTGCTGGAAAGAAAACGGCTATCAGAAATTGTATCATTGCATGGACACATAAATTTCCCAGACATATTGGAAAAAACATGCTACCAAATATGGTAGGACTTGCTTATTCCTGAATGTGATAGCCAACATATTTCTTCACTAAGTGTACTGTGACTAATAAGTACCATTACAAAAAAGGTTCTGGTCAGCTGGAAATGACAGATCCAGCAGAAGACCTGGGCATAAAACTTAATCACAAGATTACCATGAGTCACCAGAGTGATGATAAAGCCCAATGTGATACTAGCCCACAGCAAAAGCAAAGTATCTCCCACAGAAATTGGGATGTATTAATATCATTACAAAAGATAACAGTAAACTGAAGACAGTGCTCTGTGTTACGTTGTGTGCAAAGATGAACTCAGAGCAGAAGAGGTAGAAGGAAGGTCTAACCCTCCTTGTGGGGAACTGGGAGCCTGCTTTGGGAGGAGAGACAAAAATGGGAGCACAGATGAAATGTGAGCCTACTTTGGGAGGAGACAAAAATGGGAGCACAGAGGAAATGTGGCTGCTCTCTATGAATTGTGTCAGCATAAGGTAAGAACTGGAGGACTAACTACAGGGTTATGTTGGGAGGGAAATAAAGTGGCCTGAATTAATTTAGGGAGTCAAAAAGGAACAAATTTCCTTGCAATCAGCTGCACAAAGCCTTTAAAGAGCTTCCTGAAAGAAGTGCAGGAGCAAAAAGTAATTGATCAGCTAATGATGAAAGATAATGAGGTTGGGGATGGGATTATATGATGCAGTTCATCCCCAGTGCAGAAGACTGCAAATGATGGTCCAGTAAAACCCTTCCCCTGTTCAATGTCCACATAAAATTATTAAGCATAGCTGAGATGCAGCTTTTCACCAACAGATACCAAGCTACTCACACACGACAATTAATACCTGTGTAATATAGCACATAGAATCAGAGAATCATAGAATGGTTTGAGTTGGAAGGGACCTTAAAGATCTTATTCCAACCCCCAATACACTTAATACTTAGTCCTCTACATGATGTACAAAGCTGTAGTGATTTATATCAATGTAAGATGTTGTTTAATATGTTGGAATTTTTTTTTTTTGTACTGTATATCAGAAGATTCATAAGACCTACTCTACAGAAAATATGGAAATATGAGTCAAATCTACTTAGCACCAAATAGTATCAAACACTACTGGCTTTTCACAATGCAAATCACATTTTTTCAGTCCATTCTTTCTTTCTTTCTTCCTCCCACCTTCTGGCTAAAACATTAACATCATAGAAAACAAAATGGTCACATTTAGAAAGCAGAGATGAAGATGGGTGTTAGGTTTGACATATATAGGTTTGACTATGTTTAAAAGGTAATAGAACACTATATAATATGTGCTTTTTTTCTCCTCTGCCTCAAAGACAATACAGTATCACACACAATGCTGTGTCTGGGTAAAGATTTTTCCAGATCTAATTGTCACGAATGTTACAAAGTTAAAAAACTCTAAAGACTTTTTTGTGTTATCTGTGGTAGACCTGAGGAATGAACTGGTCCTAGCTGTCAATGAGTCAGTGGACTTTTAAAAGGAGTGAATAGTTTATGACCACTAATAATTTCTGTAGCTATGCAAGATAGAACAATGAATTCCGCATCAAAATTGCATTTTCCAGGAANCACTAATGACTCATTGAGTCTACTAATGAGTCTACTAATAATTTCTGTAGCTACGCAAGATAGAACAATTAATTCCACATCAAAATTGCATTTTCCAGGAAATAAGTTAAGTGCCTTTGAGTATGGAGTCAGAAAATAATTACTTCTGAATTTTATCTGTTCATTTTGATGGATGTTGGGATATTTCAGCTTTCCTTTACTGTAGGGGTAGTAGCTGTTGTTATACAAAGACAAGAGATGAGATATGGATTGAGGCTCCAGTGCAATGTAGTTTTCTTCCCTTTCACACAGTGTATGAGTCTTCCTTTATAATCTATATATGAAGACCGAATTCAGCAAAGAAAACTATGTAAAACTGACATAACCATAAGAAATTTCAGGGTTGAGCTCATAGAGAAACAGGGAAGATATTCTCTAAAATTCAAGAAACTTTTTTGTATAAACTTTCATCAGTAATATACAAAATTATACAAACTACTGAAATTTGACTAGTGTCAGAAACTCATTTCTTGAGCCTATGCCCTTCTGACCTCAGTCAAACTCAAAATTGTCATCTTGATGTAAACTTCCTCCCTAGTCTACACAAAAAACAGCTTGACCATTCCAGGTAATGAACAGAGTTACAGCACTTGAATGACTCATTCAGAAAGGATTAATATGGAACTTGCACATTATGTGTGGATTTCTGCATCTGTACCAGGTGGGCACACGTGACATACACAGTCAGATAGGAATGAAGGAGAGAGGAAAATAAGATTCATGAATTAATTACACTTTCCAATTCCAGGTATCTACACTTTTAAGGTCCACACATGAGATTTTAAATATCTGCAAACCACATCTCTCAAACCACATACAGAACAACAACTATATTACTTCACTTCAGATTGCACTTTGAATTATGTAAAATCTCAAAGACTACTGGAGGATACATGTAACTTCCTCTGAGAAATCAAGCTTTGGGCATTCAGGTTGCTTCTCAATGTGCTCATCACAGAGAAGTACAAGAAGTTTAGAAGATAAGTCACAGGAAATGTACTCAACAGCATTCTTCAGGATTTCACCAGAACATGAATACAGCAGACCCCCACTGCCAAGGACAGTTTTGGTCTATCTGCCTGTGTTGGGCTCACTGGGGAACATTTTTCCCTCTTTTTTTCAGCAGGGCATCTAAGAAAATGTGGAGAATGGCATAAAATCAGATCCACCAAAATCAAAATACATAATCTATTTGAATAGAAACTAAGATTGTTTTCATTATTACAGAAAGTCTTACATGATCCAAGTCTTAATATTTTAAGATATGTGCTTGTATTGCAACAAGTGATTCAAATAATTTTCTTGAATCATGGGTAGATTGCTTGCAGTACAGCTGTCCATCTGGAAATTTCAGATTTTGTTTATCTATTTACACATGAATTTTGACACATCAAATGCTTGGGGTTGCAGAAAATGACAATTCATTTTGACTGCACACTGTCTAGGTAAACACTTGTCAAAGCAGGAATGCTGAAATCAAAACAGAGTTTGTATCTGTCACTCCATCAATTGCAATCCTTCTGCCTACTGGTCCAAATTTTAGTTACTGCTTCAATACTGTTCAAGAAGAAAAGCAGCACTCAGATAATTGTTGATTCTGTAGCATGAAGAGTTGAGTGGCATTATATGTGTCTAATAATTATAATATTTCTACCCTGTCCAAAAATACATGGAGCAACTGTTGAGGCCTCTTCAGTAGTAGCCACCACACTGGGGCTGAGAGCAGGCCAGCCTCACGGGGAAATTATTGAAGCAAAGCCTTTGAAAAGGCTTTGAAAGGAAAATTTCATAGAACTGAACTACTCCTAGCTGGAGGTGTGAGCTAGGCAAGCTTCTAGGCACTAATGAACACTGAGTTTGGCTCATGAGTCAGGGCTCAACTTGAGAAAAAGGGAATTCTCATTAAATACCCACCCAAACAATTGTAGATCCCTTGTAACCAGCTGTTCCCACCATCTTAGGTTTACACGAGACATAATAAAGAACCAAAGAGGAATTTAAAAGCAACCAAAAGCCAGAGCAGTAGAAGGTTTGGATCCCAACCTGCCTGAGCTTGGAAAGGCTTCACACACTCTACTCTTCAGCTTGAGCCCATCTACAGTTTTAAGTGTGCTTTTCAATTTTAATTAGACCTTTAGAGTAACAAAAAANCTTAAAGCTGGGTAAATCATTTGCACTGAAATTCTGACTCATTCCAATGGGCCCTGCCTTCCAGGCTGCACAAGTTTGTGAACCCCAGAGCATCCAAATGAACTCTGCCATGCAGTTGTCCATAAACACAACAAGCTCCAAAATCTCCCTCCACAGTCAACATCCCTTACTCAATACATGCTCTGAATTCCTCTTCTTCTGCCCCCTCTAATCCTCTCAAACACTTCACGCTTTCCAAAACCAACTAAATGGAGACCTGAAATGTAGAAGAGATGAAGAATAAGATAACGCAGTGTTAGTCTGATTCCCTTCCAAGCACAGAAAACAAAGCCTGAAGGTTCACTTACCCTGTGGAAATTAAAGATTTTCAAGATTAAAACAAGCCTAACCTGCAGCCTACACCAACCATAGATAAGGAATGGCCTTCACATCTATGTATCCATATTTATTTTTCAGGTGCACAAACTGTATCCACCACAGTTCTCCGAAAACTTTGCGAAACACATCACACCATGGCAAGCAGCCATCAGAAAATGACCAGGACAGCTAAAGGAATCATTTATAAATCAACATTAAAAAAAAAAACCCACTTAGTAGATTATTTGCTGTAAAATGTAGCTAGGATGAGAGCAGAGAGGTACATAAAAACCTTGAAAATATTTTATTGTTTGTTTTTAATTGTATGACTTTTCAAAATAATTGTTTTATTTTAAAATGTATTTAAAATTAAGGAGGATTAAAAATCCCACAATTATATGAAATAAAGTATTTTGGTGCAGAAAATTTTAATGTAAGCAGAAACAATGGTTTATTTGCATTACATTTGGATTTTTTATTACAGTGAGAAACAAAAGTTTTTCACTATGAGTCAATCTAAAATATTTTTTTAGTTTTTTTAGTTCAGAAAGTAAAGTGAAAAATTAATTATTCATTAAGACCTAATGGCAAAGTTTTCACTGGAAAGAGGCTGGAACTTTCTACCAAGTACAAATAAAGTCTTATTTGTTTATTTAAATTCAATTCAGTAAGTGACTAAGTCCAAGTATATATATAGAAGAAAAGAACTGAGGCTAACTTCTCACTTTCCATGATTTAGGAAGTGTGCTTCTCCCTAAATGTGACATTCACATATATATTTCTAGCTCACATATCTCACACATCATATTGTACGTGGATATCAGGTTGCCAATGTGTCCTATAACTAATGCATCACTTACCCTGCCTGAACCCAACCTGGTCCTATTAGGATGAGGTCACAAAGTAATGAAAGTGTTAATAAAGTTATGAATTTGATGCTAAATTTTACTACTGAAGGACCAGGCAGACGTTATGCTGTGCATTTTACCCTGTACAAATGTCTCTCAAACAGGCTAAAAGCAGCCAGTGAAACAGATACCTTAAACTTCATCTTCAAGCACACCATGCTTTTTGGAAAATGCATATCAGCTACTATGCAAGGGGCCTGACACACTAAATTTATAAATCATAAAACATGAAGAAGACATTGGTTTTCTACCTCAAGATATTCAACAGCTGTGTTTATTCTCAGATTTTTTTTACAGATAGGAAATCAGGCACAATGCCCTTTTTCTAACAGGAGTAGGAACTCTTTTTAATTCATTTTCTGAAGCCATTAGTTTCTGTCTTAGCCACTGTCTTAGCACTGTACAAGCTTTCATCAAAATGACTCAGCCATAACTGTTTTCACTGGAGTTAGGCACAGACTTCATAGTTTCCAATCCAGTGCTATTCTTTGTCATCTTTCTTATTCCTAACTCCGAAATTAAGGCCTTATGTTTAAATAAGCTGTCTTAGAACAACTGCTGAAAGAATTTATCTGTGACAATACTTGGCAAACTCAGATTTCTGGGTTTAACCCACGGAATCACCTCTAAGCACTTTGGCACCCAGGTACTGCAGCATTCAAAAATGCCACCTGCAACACAGGAATCCAGCATTTCTGACTGTTTTTCACAGGCCAAAATTACCTTGGTGCAGATTGAGAGCTGCCCGTCCCACGTGCTCTGGTTGTTCCACACAGCTCACGAGAGTCCAGCCAGCCGTGGATGCATCCTAAAAAATCCTCAGAGGATTTCCCATACGCAGATATTATCAGCAACTCACACAGCTCCTTTTGTGACTAATGCTCCAAATGACATGATGGCTAGGGGATGGCATTCCTCATGCACTGCAAGAGCCAAGCGTAAATTAGAGAGTTTTCATCTTTTTTTGGTTTTTTTTAATATTTTATGGCCACCCACCAACACCAATTTTCAGCCTTCTCTTAGTCTTCAAGATTCTGGGGGATTTTTTGTTTGTTTGTCACTGGAGCCTGACGGGAGGCAAAATTTACTAAAAAATAACAGAATAACCTCTTTCCTGTCTAATGATTGGCACTGAGAGGAACTTTTAAGTTCTGGAAAGTCTGAAGGTCTTCTTCATAAAGCTGATGAGCTTCTCATCATTCTACAGGCATTTTTGTAAAATTACCTAGGCAAGAGTGATCCTAGCCAAAACCAAGATTTATTAAAAACAGAGAAAATGGATTCCAAAGAAACAGTTTCCTGAATAGCAGAGAACTTAACACTTCAGTGAAACTGGATTTCTATGATGGCACATGGTAGTGATGGGGTCAGACACATAACTTCAGGTAGTTCACAAAATAAGGGTACCTGATACAAATATCACACTGTTAATATGTTTTACCCTCACCTGAATATACATTCGAGTACATATATTCCTAGTAAAATATCGCAGTTCCAAATATTTTGGTGCTCAATCGAAATACTTTTCATGACAGATACACAAATTAAAACACAGTGTCTGTTTACAGAAGAGTATATCCCTCAGGATCGCTTCACATTGCAACATCCACACAGTGTAGATAGTGAAATTATTTTGTCTTCTGTCTTTAAACTTAATAACTAATGGTAACAAAAAAAAAATAGTGGTTTTACATTGCTGAAGACATCAATGGAGCAACTGATGTAAAAATTGGGGAAAAGTGATGAGCTTTCATCAAGTGAGAGTTGCTGTTTCTTTCCAGTACTATCATTTCATCTAGTAAAAGGCTTTACCTCTCTATACAAAATTTTGCCCTACCTCACTTTACCTCAGTATCTCAGAAACATTGAAAGTTCAAAATATCTGCTGTTCTTCTGTTTATTAGTTCTTCCCACTGTTAGTCACATCTATAGGTAAAAGAAAAGGAAAGTGCAACAATTAAACTGTTCTACCCTTGCTAACCACGCCAAAGACTGGGTGCAGTGGGAATGCTCAGAGATCCTGGATTTCCTGCACAAAAAGATTTTCAAGGCCACATTTTGTAGGGTCACTGTTGTGCTAAGCCACGGGTCTGTCACTTCTCTGATATTTCCTGAACTGAGTGACATCTGCCCACAGCAGCAACGAGAAGGTCAATGCCCACTGCTGGCAGATGTGCATGAGAATGGCTGGATTTTAAAGACACACCATGTTCAGTCTTCAAGCTGTTTCTGGCCTTAACTTTTCATAGACTGTGGGAAAGAGAAAGGAAATCTATACAATAGCACACATTTTCATGGCAAATGAAAAAAAAAATTATACACCTTAAAATATTGTTCTCAAGTTTCCTTATGTAATCATTGCCTCCATTGTGTTTAAATACACCTATTTATTGAATTTATTGGCTGTACATGCTTTCATCAAAATGACTCAGCCATAACTGTTTTCACTGGAGTTAGGCACAGACTTCATAGTTTCCAATCCAGTGCTATTCTTTGTCATCTTTCTTATTCCTAACTCCGAAATTAAGGCCTTATGTTTTAATAAGTGAAGAAGATACAAGATACACTACTTCCACAATCCAATAAAACTTCTCTTTTTTTAGGCATATTCACACTGGGCTGAGTCTTTGTTTACAGAGTGGTTAAGGTTTCTAGTTATTGAAGGAGATCAAATATATACTGAACTCCACTTTATCCATTACAGAAATCAGCTTCAGTGTTTTGTTACGAAGCTGTAAAACACAGCAGCAAGGAGAACCTTAGATTCCAAAACTCTGTCAGAGAACCCCTTGGGCACTTCAAGAGCGATTAAATCTACAGATAATTCAGGACAAAATAACTTGGCATGCTTCTTGGCACCAGAAAAAAAAATACCACCATTTCTAAGACCTCAGTTTCAGTGTGCTCCTGATTTCCCAAACATCTCAAATTCTCACTGCTGGAATTCCTCATGGCCGAATTCCTTCCAGTTTTTGTTGAAGAGCCTTCTTTACAGAAATATCACAAAATTATTTGATGGCAAAAATGGGTATTTTCTAAACCCTCATCTTAACTACCTAATCCTCGCATTTAAGCCTTCGTCTTCATTTTGATCATAACTGAAGGCTCCAAGCCTGATTTAGGGAAGTCAGGAGGTACAATCCCTTGGTTTAAAATAAGAAGTAGACAGAACAGCAACAATACTGTACGCCCACATTCTGAAAAGCAGTTTCAGACTCTGTAAATGTGTCCCCACGGTCTCTGGAGACAAGGATAGGAAAAAAACCACCACCTGAGAATCCCTTCCATGTGTCCAGGAAGGGCAACACAGACCAGCACAGACTCTTTCACTCCTACAGGAGTAAGATTCATGATCAGTTTTTATGGTGACCTGCAGAAACAGTCCATAAAGCAACTACCCAGCAGGTATAGCATCCAACCCTGGTTTTAAACAGAACTGCCCCATAAAACTGAACATCTGTAATTCACTGTGGCACCAACATTGCATAATCTCGAGCACGTAGCACGACTGCACTGCAATTTCAAAGCAATATCAATTCAGACTTCAACAAAATTACATGACCTGAGATTATGCCACTCCCTCCTGTCCATATTAACTTTCCTTTTTTTCACATTATTAGCTTTCAGTTGGCAAAGTTTCCTCATCTGACACCTTTTGCACTAATATGAACACTCCAGCAATCACAGCAGAGAGGTATGAAAAGGGCAGCTGATCCCTTTAAGTAATAGCACAGATTGTTTAGGCAACTACAGCCTCTATTCCTCACTGACTGGTGTCAATTGCAATTAGCCATAATGGTATTTGCAATGTTGCAGTGGAAAAAACATTAATCTGTGTTTGTATTTACATCAAATTTTGAGCCTATTATATTGGCACTGACTGGTGCTGCAGCAGGCAAAAGCTCAGAGACTGACACTTCCACACTGAAATTTCCTGACACAAGAACTGTACTTCCAGGTACTTTTGCACTCTTTTGCTTGTCAGAAATGTGGAAAGAAAAAAAAGCAATCCTTAAAAAAACGAGGACTTTTCTATATGGAAAGTATTGCCTTTCCTTCAGAAAAGCCAACTATTCAACCTTTTTGAAATTTGGTAAGAGAAAACCAAATAATTTTGGCCAAAGCCACACAGAAATAGTTTGGGGGTTTCCCGCAAAAAGCTCTGCAAGTTTCTAAGAAATGTAGATACTATCTGGAAGTACATTCAAAAAAGTCTTTCTCCCTTTCAAATAAAGATTCAGACACAAAGGTCATTTAGGGTAATCTCCTCCTTCTTATTTCGTCAATTATGCTGCTGAATCTAATTTCATCACAAGGAAGCCTCTCATCAACTATTACACTTTAAAAAAGAAATTAAACAACTTTCATGGCTTGCATGAGAAAAAAAACACAGCCATTTTTATCTGTGTCTGTTGTTTGCTGTAGTGGGAACCTCTGAAAAACAAAACAACCCAGCATCACTGCTAAGTGTTATTACACATAAATCCAACTGCTCATTATAAATTCTGACAATGCTCAACTGTCCAGTTCAATCCCAGATGAAGCTAAAACCAGGCAGTGTTACTGAAGAGAAAAATGGTGACATGTTTCAAGTATCAAAATATCTTACACTGACCAAGAGGATTTATGAGCCTGAAAGCATCTGACCTCAATTTGAAGAACTTTGGAAAATTTTACTGTTGATTTTTGTTTGAGGAAACAAGAATAAAATGCATAATAAACCATGATCTATCCATGAGAACATATCTAAACAGCTGAATATATAAATAAGAATTTTTTTATAATCCAAGAAAAACAGCAGCAAAATAAAAGATAAAAAAAAATACAGACCAAGAAAAGAGAAAATTTTTCACTTAATTTTTCTCCATATGCACAACAGGTTTAAAAGTCCCACAGAGGTATAAAACTTATATTCAGAGAAATATGGAGAAGAACAAAGAGAAATATGAAGGAAAAAAATAAAACCAGAGAGGAAAAAAAAATAGACTTCACATACCCTTTTAAATAAATTTCCATGCAGGGAAAAAGAAAGTGAACTAAAATTTCAGGAACAGAGCACTTAGAATTTATTATTGCACTTCCCAATACCACAGATATAGGCAAAATCAGAGCATGTAAATGAGTTCATTTAAGTCTCATATTCCTGACACTTTTCCAACGAACATTTCAGACTCATTTTGAAAAACACACCCAAGACAGATTTTCTTCTGGTGTTTGCCTGAATGGCACTCTTGCCTCTGCATAAGAATGCTGCACTGTTTTCAGATCCATTCCAACACTTTTCCTAGTGTTTCACTTTGAACCGAAGAAAATGAGAATTCTCAAGACACACCCTTTTAGAAAACTGAGTCACATCAGGTCACAATGATCTGGCTTCGATGGCTACACAAAACATTGCAGTTGGCACAGATGCATCATAAACAGCTTGGTAGTGACTCTGAACGAAATGTGTGTGCTTGGGAGCTTGCTGAAAGACGAACATGGAGATGTAGATTTTCACTTCTCAATTCTGTTCCTCGTGCTGGCAAAGCACCTGCATGTTACAGGCAAATGCCAAACTCTGTTTGGATGCAAGAGTTTACTCCCTCCCATGTATATACCCACTTTCGTGGCATTCTCATGTAGGCTTTCTTCTCTGTTTATTCTCAGCTTAGTGGTGTGACAGCCTCTGGTGTCCCACTCCAACAGTAAATCCCATTTTCAAAGTGCCTTCTCAAGAACCACACTGCAAGATTCATGTGTCTGTCTTCACCAGAAACCATTTTTAAGGATCAGCTGGCAAATCTGGGGTTCAGAAATTTCTGCCAGTACCAGGAATATATCCCAACTCCTCTAGGCAATAATGAGAAGCTTCCAGCTCCCACCTTGTCACAGCTGGGCATGAAGAGGACAGAACTGAAAGTATCGATGGGGCTCTGTGGAAGAAACTCATGCAGAAAGCAAAAGGGATGAGGCACTATTTTCCCCCAGCTTTACCCTATGATGAATTCACTGACTTGAATGCAGTCACCCTGGAGTAGAATTAATATAATGCAGTGATAAATCAGGCCCATTGATGCACTGACAGTGCCCCTGTAGGACCTTCTCAAGCCGCCAGCCTACTGATCATTGCTCACAGCATTGTCTTCCCAAGCACTGTGCCATGCCATTTCCACAGACAAATTGTTTCCTGACACAGCAGAGACAGATCTCCATGCTTCCTGCTTAGCTAATGCATTATAACCACTTTGTTTTGCACTGGTTGCCCTCTAATTTGTGTGCAAAAGGATTTCTGAGTCAAACACACAGCCCTCAGCTGTGGCAAATCCATGTGGAGTTTTGACTCCTAAAGCATCCAAAGATCACAGAAGTTACAGATGCAAAATGTACTTCCCTAACTAGTTTTATGATTTGATTATTTGAAAAGCCAGGAGAGAAAAGATGGATCAGGATACTGGAGCCAAGAATGCTTTCTAAGGAGGCAGTGATAGCCAAACTCCTGGCCTTGAAGTCCAAGGTAGCAAAGGATGCCCTGAGGAAATATTTATACATCTCTTGGCCTTTTTTTGGACTCTTCAAAAATTTTCTGGTTTTTGTTTTCTGACAGATATTAAACCCAAGAGGCAGCTTTAGATGGTGAAGAATTATGCCTGGTCATAATTGCTTGGTAATTAGCAACTCTCAGCAGCAGTAAGCCAAATAATAAACGTTTCTTCCAAGTATATCTAGTCATTGTTTTGATGACACCTTTCCAACTCAAGGCTCCTCATTTCTGGCTGATGTCAAAAACGCCACAGGGGTGGGGCAATGTAAAATGAAAATCAGACTCCTCTTTGGAAATCAGATAGGAGGAAAAATACCTTAAGAAAAGAAAGTCCAAAAAGCAGGACCGTTCCAGCCTTCTTTCAACAACTCCAAGAGACCTTTGATGATGGAAACATTCTGGTTTTCTCCTGCAGATCCAAAATGTCAGTAGATTATGTGCTGTTCCAGGCAAAGCTACAGTGACAAAAATCAAAATTTATATTCTACAGACTTACTTCATGCCTACCCTGCAAAGGTCTTGTCAGTGTTCAGAGGAGAGAAGGAAGGCAGCATGAGAAGGAAGATAAAATACAGACCACCATCTCTACAAACTTTTCCACCACTGTAAGCAGAAGACAAAAAATCTGGGGATGTTCTTCTTGCCTCAGTCCCCCTCTAATTAATAGATAGAGACACTGTTATGGACAGAGTCCATTTGCCATTTTGCACATCTGCTCTGGGACCAGTAGAGCTGGTACCTACAGTCCCTTAACCACATTGGCTTTACAGCCACAGATTATAACAGAATGCTGAAGGACTACCATAACAGCACATTTTCACTTCAGGTGCCTTTACATTTAATTAGATAAAATCCACCCTCTTTCTCTAATCACACAGGCCAACTGCTCTTGTAGGCCTACATGAAGAAGTCTCCTTCAGAAAAGAATGACTACCATCAAGGAAAAACATGGCTGTTTGCCCACAATCTTCAGGAAACACTCAGGGACGTTGGAGACAGGGAACTATTGATCAAAAACTTGCAAGTTGCTCTGTCCCAAAGGGCAGAAAAACAGATGCAGGTCTCATGCTAAAGGGGTAGTTCCAACACATCTATAGCTGCTTTCTACCCAGACATCTGCCCCACCTTTTCTAACAGGAGGATATCTTGGGTATGCCCACAGTCCAGAGGGCCAACTGCAGCCTGGGCTGCATCCAAAGCAGGGTGGCCAGCAGGTCAAGGGAGGTGGTTCTGCTCCTCTCCTCTGCTCTCGAGAGGCTCCACCCCGAGTTCTGCATCCAGCTCTGGAGCCTCTGGCACCAGAAAGACATGGATCTGTCGGAGCAAGTCCAGAGGAGGGCCACAAAAGTGATCAGAGTGTTGGAGTACCTCTCCTTCAAAGAAAGGCTGAGAGAGTTGAGTTGTTCAGCCTGGAGAAGGGAAGGCTCTGGAGAGACCTCATTGCAGTTTTCCAGTACTTAAAGAGGGCTTTTTTACATGAAAAAAAAAAAAAAAGAGGGAGAATGACATTTTAAATGGGCATATAGTTATAGGACAAACAGGAACAAGGGGTTCAGATGAAAAGAGGAGAGATTTAGATTGGATGTTAGAAAAATGTTCTTTACTCTGAGGGTGGTGAGACACAGAACAGGTTTCCCAGAGAAGCTGTGGATGCCCCACAAGTTCAATGCCGTGTTGGATGGGGCCCTGAGCCTTTCTATGATTCTGTGATTTCTCTTCCCTCTCTACTCTTTCTGTGGAAAGACATTTTGTCTAATTGTGAATTGGCTGACAAATAACCAGGGCTCAGCCCAGATGTCCCTCACTCCTCAGGGCTAGGAAATTCCATCAAGAGGATGGGGAATATACTTGAGAAATGGGGGGAGGTACCTATTGTGTGGCATTTGCAGACTCCAGAGCCGCTCTCCTAGAGCCCTCACACACAACAGGGTGCTTTGAAAGTTCCAGCCATCTTCTTGTATGTACTTCCATTTGTTTGTAAAACAAAGCAACCTCCACAAACCAAGAAGGGCAGAAGGCTAGGAGAAAAAAATAATACAGATTAACTAGATATCCCATGTATTTACTTTAGACTTCAGTGCTAGTGACGGTCTCTATGTGAATAAAGTAAACTAGCACATTGACAAATTATCCAAGTTTGAAGGAATAACAAGAGTTGAAATTATTGCAATTACACAATGTTCACAGAAATGCCAAACTGAAATTCTCTGAACTGTAAATGAGACCTGAGGGTCAGGTTCTGGCCCAGGAAACACATGAGAAATCTCAACTGAATAAGTGAAGTAGCACTAACAGTAATCCAGAGCAGGACTGTGTGGGCTGCCTCTTCCCTGGGGAAATTTTCCCACCATTTAGGCTCCGAGTCTTTGACTTCAGCATTAAAAGTACTGTCTTCTTGTAAGCTCAGTCATTAAACCTTTCTTGCTCCTCCACTGTTTACTTTCTTGGAGGAAAAGCTGACCCTCAGTCATGAGAACACAGCATCCTGGGCAGCCTGACCTGCACTTACTGAACTCCACGGCTTTTCCACAGAGACAGGTGCCTAAAACACCACGGGATGCTCTGCTCTAAATAACCACAGTCCTTCTGAGATGACTTAAAGGGGATACCCCTCACACATCATTCTGCAGCTTTAGGTCCACAGTTTAAACTCAGTTCTACTTTAAGAGATAGACTAGGGAGGAGGAGAAGTAAAGTAGGTTCTCCCTAAATCTAAATAACACTACATTTTCTCAGCCTAAATGTACAACAGATCCCTTTAGACGTAATTGCCTATGGTTGCCACAGCTCCCAATGCCTTAGGGAGGATTTCTTGGATGGCCTTCAGTCCAGGATAACAAACAGACACTTCACATATTCCTCTGCCTGCTTGCTACACTTTGGCCACTGGACTGTTTTGACTTTGCACACCTTCTGCACATCACCAGCATGATGGAGACAGAGTTGTTTCATCTATTTCCCATTCCCATCTGATACGAACCTGATACAAATTATAACTACTTTCCTACGTTATAAGTTGGCAGAGAACTTACCTTGTGATCTTCCAAAAAGGCTTTTATTACTGAGCTTCACATTAGGTGCTAAATCCTGATTCTTTAACACTTTTCATGTAACTTACCTTCATTAGTTAAATCAACGCTGATGATATCCCATAGATTTGCAAGGGTTTGCACCTACTTATGCATGACCCTGGAAGCCTTTTTAATGGGATGTTGTGGAGTATATTTTGGCAGGACACTGAAAACAAGTTTATTTTACTTGCAAGATCACATAATCAGCTCAGCAGTGCTGAAATGTGGCAATGAAATCCTCTCATCGCGTAGAGATGATGATCAGCAATACTACCAATAGATAGGAAAAAACTAACCAAGTCGTCCTAGTCACTGGATCTTACTTGCATTTAAGGCTGACACATACATAGCAATTTGCCTCTGTTCTACAGCAGCTGCAAACTATTAACTATGACAATGAAGTTGATTTTTAAACCAACAAATATGACGGCTATTATGAAAGTTTTACCACTGTCACATGGTGTGCAGTCTTTAAATTCATCCCTTGCTGTGTGGCTGAACTTTTATTGAATTTTTTTTTAAATTAAAAGAAGGTCATGCGAGGACAGAAAACCTCTTTGTCAATCAGACTGTGCAGTGCACAAAACTCTTCCAGAACTCTCATAAAAGCCAAGACCAGCACACTGCACTTAAAGCACAGTGTTGCAGAGATACCACAACTGTATTTGACAGATAAAAAGATACTCCCCCTCATTCCCCATTGCTTCTTTCCGCCTCCAAAATGCCATCATCTTTGCTGGGTTCCCAGAAAATATAGCACTGAATGATCTATTTGCCAACTGAGGGAGTTTTCAACATAAGAAACATTCAAAATTATACCCATGGTCCAAAGCACACACCTTTGCTCCAATGCACTGATAGAAACAAATCAAATGAAAACCATCTTCCAATCCAAGACTTACACAGAGAAGAAAAAGAAGGATTTTAGTTTCTTTTGACAGCATAGGGTGCATTTGAGGAATGCTTACAGTCAGATATTCATTCAAAATGTCTCTCATCATGTACAAATAAAATGTGGCCAAATAAATCTGTAAAAATCAAGATGTAACCTTTAGATAACATTCTATTTTTTCCCCTACATGCCCAGTGACACAGGACAAAAAATTTTTGAATTCTAGAAGCACTTATAACTATTCAGCTGAAGAAGTGATTCCTCCTGGTTTCTATTTCCATTCATCTTCTTTCTCACCTCATCATATGAGCTACCCTTCTCCTTCAAAAGAACTGTGCAGAAACCCACAGGCAGAGCAGGGGGTGAGCCTCACTATTTTACATAACAAAATCATATGCATCAAAACACACACACACACACACACAACTTCCCAAATGTCTGAGGTTAGTTATCCTTCATGTCCTGACAAGTTACACCCACCTTTCCCAGAGGAACTAGCTCGCTCCATAACAAATCCCAGATTTCTGTTAAAACAGCAAATAAATTAGGACCACCTACCACCCAATCCTGCAAGCACTTACTGGTAGGCATCCCTCCATGCCCACTGCCATGCACAGCCTCAGAGCTTCAGCTGGCCTGTCCCTGGCACAAAGTGCTGTATCTCCTGCAAATATTTCCAGAGTTATGCTCCACTGCTGGGTCAAAGTCAGCTCAGTTCTCTAACCCCTGTCTACAGTCAGCCTCCAGCACTGGCTTATGTTGGAATAATTCATAAGAATGAAACGCAAGTTTGGATTTCAGGATAAGGCCCCCAGTCAACATGTGGGAGCATTTATGACTCTGTGAGACCCACGTTAAAAAATAACTTAAAAAGAGACAGCATTTCCCTATGAGTGTCCAGTTTTCCCATGTTCCAGTTTGCTCTTTCAAGAAGACTGGTAGGCTGAGATATTGGTCACTATGTGAAAATGACAACATTCAATTAAAACAATAGCAATTTTCAAGTGACTCTTTTTTTTCAATAGATGTATGACATTCCTAGACATCCTATTAATTAGCAGGCCCCAGGCAACACATTTGGAAAAACAGAACAATCTGGCCTTTGATTTTTATCCAGGCCTTACCCAAGATCACACAGAGGTAGCCAGACTGCTGATAGATCCCCCACACAGAGCACACACCCCCAGCAAACAGCTGCGCTGAGAGCTGCGTGTAAATCACTTTGAAGAATTCTCAATCTGCAGGGAAAGAAAGAATCATTTATTCATTAATAAAAAACTGCTGGTGTTGGACGGGGCAATCAGAATTTGCTAAATGGACTCTACGAATAAGTCCCAAATTTGTTTCTGTGTCCTTTTTTCCAGGTACCTGTTTTAACTTCACTTTAAAAGCCATCCTGAATGAAAAACATATCCTGGATGTCTTCTGTATTTCAGGACCAAGAATTCAAACAAGCCCATTACTTTCAAAGTATGGAGGTTATTAATATCCTGATGAGCATCTGAAATTAGCAGCATCTCATGTTCTACACCTACATGATGGTTATCTAGGAAACTGGCATCCTTGTTACACCTTTTCTGGGTGGCTATAGTTATAATCCATCAGTGCACTGGATGAAAAACACCATCTCAACAGATGTTGTAAGATGCCAGCTGAAACACTCTAGCTTTTGATACTCCCACCTGCATTAATAATTTGTGGTTGCATTGGATAAAGATCTGTGAGTTTCTTCACTTTTAGGAATTTATTAAGGTAATCAAAACTTTGGAATCTTTCTTACTGGTTGTATTATTCATTTCATCTGTAGACAATAATGGTCCTCTTACATTAAGGATAATTAGGGCCTTAGATGGGCTTTCCACATTTTTCAGTGATGTAGCTGTAATTAAAACAAAATCCAAAGGGAAAAGGGGAGGAGTATTTGATCTTGAAAGAAGCCAGACTGTCTGGAGGATATGTATTTTGAAGGTTTTATTGGTAGCCCTCAGAGAAAGGCAGCTATAACCTAAGCTTGGAGGCTAGCAAGGGCTATGTGGGTTTGTGTGGGAGGGGGTTAAGTCTAATTTGTAAATGGTGAGTTATTAGCCCTGACATTTGAGAATAGACAGTGCATTGTGTTGATGATGAGAGCAACCCTAGTTTTCTTGTTAATGGCAGTGATTCATTCTTTCCCACTCAACTATTGTTCCCATTTACCTGGCAAAGAGAATTACTTGTTATGTGTTTCCAATTGCTGATTTCTGGAGCGACTGTTCAGATGAGCAAAAGCACAAGACAAGAAATGCACAAAACAGGCAGAGTTCTGGGAACAGCACCAGTGGATCTCTGAAAGGTTCTGTGGCATTTTCCCCCTCCTCTACTCCCCTTTGCACCAGAGAAAACCCTGTCTCTTTTCTGCTTTAGGAAGACCCTGTCTCTTTTCTTCTTCAGAGCTTTCAGGCTCTCTTCCTTTCAGTTCAGGATTATTCCCATAAATTCATGCTTTCAAAATTATTTAATATATCTGAAGATTTGCAAAATATTTGGAAGCTTTAAATTACTTTAAACTTATGTGTAGTCATACATTTGGTAACAGAGCAACCAGCCATGGATTTTCCACTACAGCCTTACCCAGCTGCACAAAAGCAGCTATGCCAACAACTGGCCTCCTACACCACATGAAACCACCCAGAAATCCCACAAGGGGTCTCAGCCAATTATCCTCACAGAAGTCCATATATTAAGGTTTTTTTAATTGTCTGAAAGCCGTGGAATATCAGGACAACGACCAGGAGTAAGTAAATCAAGGCTGAAGCCTCCAGAGAGAGCTGTCTCTCCAACAGTGTGTTTTGTAACACGCCTGGCTACCGCACTCAGATTCTCTGTTTGTCACTTGGCGAACTGCAAACCCAACACTTCTGAGGCTGCCTCCCCTCCTCTCCTCCCCAGCAGACCGTGACACTGGGAGATGGGCCTGATCCCTTGCTAAAGTGGAAGAGCTGCATTGACGTCAGTGATGATACTTCTCCTTCTTGCAACTACCAATCTGGCCCTCCCACTTTTACAAATGACCCCGAGGGGACGATATGAAACACAAAGCTTGGAAAAGTACAGAACTATGACTTGGGAACGGCCCATGGCACAGATCAGGGGACAGTAGCCATAAAGAGTTTGAATCCAGATGTGAAATTCCCCAAAGCCAGGACTATTCAATCCCTGTCTCATATGCGAGGCAAACAAACAAAATTAACTATTGGGTCAACCTTGCCCAAAAGACAGAGATTACTGTGAGCAACTCCACAAGATCTTGGGAAGCTGTTTACTTTCGGGACGTGCAAGCAGCTCTGTGTCTGTGAAAAGGCTGAAGCAGATTCCACCCTTGGTGCAGCCAGCCAGGACCACTGCAGCAGGCAGTGACACGCTGGGGTTTGCTCCGTGCAAATTCTTCTTGTGCCCAAGGAGCACAGAAACCACAGCTGCAGCTCTGCCAGCGGGGTGGAAGGTGTCACGTCCAGCGGCAGCAGTGGGCACTCAGCTGACCTCAAGCAAACAAAGCCTAAGTGGAATGTGGTATCCTCAATCCCATCTTGGGTTTCAAGTGACCAAGTGAAGAGATGCATGAAATTCGTATTGAGTCCCCAAGCTACTGCATGCACAGAGCCACAGCTCTCTCTAGACTGCCTCAGCCAGCCATAAAGGTAGCTGGGCTTTGGCCATGCAGAATTCCCACAGATTTCAATGGGAATTTCAGTGTTCCAGTCTGGACTCCAAGAATGTGGCGCTGGACCCAGAGCTCTGACGGCTGGAGCCGTATTCAATATCAGTGTCTGGCAACACCCATTTGTAAAACAGTGACTCATTCACAGGCACAGCTTTAGAGGGACAGACAGGATGACTTTAATCATACATTTCCATTTTGTTAACAAAGCTCAGTAAAACCAGATGAGCATCCTGGATGATAATAGTTGGTATTAATCTGATGTTTGCAGTGATCCACTGCCACGGTTAGGAATAGTTTTATATCCTACAGAATGCATTGTTTTCATTTGCTTCCAGAACAGAGCAACTAATGGACTCCTGAGGCTAAGGACAAAATAATTTTTAAACACTCATGAATTTATTTAGGAGCTTTTTTTTCTGAAAATCAGAGGCATGGAAATAGATTACAGAAAGTAATTTGAAAGAGAACATCTTCAAAAGTACCTAAGTGACTCAGGAGTCTGGGACATCAGATAAATCAGCTGTCGTTAGCACTTTCCATTCATTGTAGACAAAGGAGCAAGTATTTTGTGTAATGGACTGTATAGGGAGGGAATTTAATTCAGGCAGCTATTACAGCAAGGTGCTCATTTGTGCACAGTCCTTTCCATGGACCAACTGGGTTTACATTCAAATATACAGTTTTAACTCTTTCCCTCTAACACTAACATACATCTATCCTCAGACCTGACAGAAAGCATCTGAAAGCAGATTGCTAAAGCTGGAATTTGGCCCTGGATTTTTACTCCAGGTTTCTTTTAAAAGAATGTGCTGCCTTTAGGGCACCATTTTTCCAGATCACATGTCTGGCTAACCCTTCTAACATATCAAGGATGCAATTCCATGGCAGATTTGCAAAAAGATGCAATTCCATCTGCAAGTGCTCCAAGATGCCCAGATAGAAGCTACCTCTGATCCTAAAGTCTTGTAACTGCAACCTCTAATTCTGATCCCAAACTCTTACACTCTGCTTCCCAGCAGAACTTACCAGTTCAAGCTCAGCCACATACTGGTGATGGCTACAAGCTTCCCTTTCCCAGGCAGCTTTCCTCCAGCCAGCTTGGAGTGTGGACAAAGGGAGTTATCTGCCTGCCAAACCCTGAGCAGACATACCTTCAGTGACTCAAGCAGTTAGGAGTAGAAATGCAGGATGAATCTTGTGCAATACTCTCACAGTTCAGTAAAAGCTGGCCTTGCTCTCTCGTTTGGAAAGCCTGCCAGGGCATGGTCGTTTCCTTCACTTTCTGGATTGATATGACTATTCCTTACTTTGAGTATCAAAACTCTGCCTGGTTGACACTTTCCCAACTCCACAGCAAGTCCTGCTCCACTAAGAAGACAGAGTGATTTCCTGCTCAGAGGCACATGTTCCTTCAGGATTTGCCTCCTCAAGAAAACATAAATTCAATATGTGCCCTACCAAACTCCTTTCACTAATTTAATTTCCCATATTCTGTCGGGTGACAGGTCCCTAGGGAATACCAGCACCTCACAAAGTATTACTGAATGGATGAGATAGACATATTTAAATTCAGCACTGCAGTCAGAAAACCCTCTAGGTAAGATCGTGGCAATTGGGCAACACATGAGGTTTCCTGCAACACCACCCATCTTAGAAATGAGATAAACATCAGATGCTTTGATAGAATTAAGCTTTCTACAGTGCACACAAATCCTATTGCTTTATCTTTCTAGAGTAAAATGCAGAAAGGAGAAATAAAACCTGGATTGCTTCCAAATCTTGTCCACTTTCAGTTACAGCCCCAGCCTGTAGTGCAGTTCCACCATGTCTGTTTCAGCCCTTTCTAGATCTCGGGCTACTTTTTACTCACCATTTTTATAGCAAAACACATAACATTAAGTTTGTCTGCCACCTCTACCCCCTGTATATCTAGGTTAATGTAATAAATTAAGTGGAAACTATCTGCTTGAAGATCTGCAGCACTTCTGATCTCAGATGGCATCAGGAGTTAAATGTAAGACAGAGAATTCATAAAAGCCACTTCTCCCTACCCTTCCAAACATGTTTTCTGCTTTCTTCTCAGTTTTCTCCTCCACTGTCATAACAGAACTTCATCACAGTTACATTCTATGACCAAAAAACCTATTTAACGTTTCAACCACAATTCATCTAACTTTGTTCTTCAATGACCCCAATATGATTCATTTCCCAAGTAATCTTAGTACTCAGACATAGTTTTTCTAGTAGTATATTTGTCCAGACTCATTATTGTCCACACAAGTTACTGTAGATAATTTATTATTTATATTTTTAAATCATAGGGATAATTTCTCCAGGCTTATACAACACTTCTAGTTGGGCAACTCCAACCTGTCAACACCTTCTTTTCCTTTTCACAGAAATTCTTCCATCATGACTGCAGCATCCATACATATTCCAACTTTTGCATAACCTTGTCCACTGTCTCTAGTATTCACCTAAATTTGAGTTTGTAAGTTCCAATTTGCTTTAATCAGAGTCTTTAGCAGTCCATCAAATTCAGCAAACTCTTTCTTTAGGACTTGCAATGGTATTAAGACATTGGGATTTTCATGCTTTGCTTAATGCATTTTCTCCTGCATCTCCTGCTTTCAGTCATTTTCTGCTGGTACTTTCCTTTCAGCCTGGGCAGCAAGGCAGATCTTACTGCATCAGCATAAAAATATCACTTATTCAGTCTTGCATTGCAACCATAAACTAACAGGTCTGAAAATTAAGGTGTGTGAACTCTTTGAATACATTTTATACCTACAAATTCTTCATATTCTCTGACAAAGCCATCTAGGAACCCTAGTGAGAAAATATGCAAGAAATATATAAAGTCAAAACCCCCCAAACTGTTAATATCCTACAAATACGTGTTTACAGGTTGAAGAAAAAAGAAATACTGCCTTCTTATTTTACTGTCCTATTAAAGCTCTTTCCTTTCTCTTGCCTCAGTTAATACTAAAAGGCCTGAGGAGGTGAAAGCATAATGCCTGTGACACTCTGATGTGTGGTCCAGGTGCAAACATGCACACACACTGGTCTCCTGCATGCAGGCATGTCTGCCTCTATTGCACAGGCTGAGAAACCACCCAGCCTACGGCTACTTCACCAAAGGAACTTTCTTTTTACTCAGCCCCTGGCTTAACAACACCGTCACTCAGCATTTGTGATCACAGCTTGTTGCATGCAGCCCGTTGTTTATGTGCAGCACTATAAGGTGGGTAGCACACGCTGCCTCTCACTTATTTTCATAAGCTGAAGCTAATTAATGTCGTTTTGCATGCCAAGGATAAGAGGACAGCTGGAAACCATCAAGGGGAAACGCAAGCAGTGCATGAGCTGTTTCTTCAGGCAGCTGTTTCACTGCCCAAGGCACACACAGGCAGCTCACAGCTCTGTCTCTCAGGTCCTGTCCTGCTTTGCTCTGTCACTCAGAAGTCAATACAAGAATCTCAGCTTTGCAGTGGTATAACAGAGAACAGACTTGGGCCCAAATACCCTACTGGTACTTCAAACATTCCTGCTCTATCAAAACCTGATACTTAAAGCCTTCTGGGGACATGGACAATCAGGATAAATTAGCAATTAATACTACATAATTGCCTTAGACTATGCTCAGAAATCTCTTGCAACTCACAAATAAAAGTTCACACGCTCAAGCCACAAGTCTCAAACTACATACTCCATCAATAAACATATCTTTGTCATATCTCCTGGAGGCCAAACACAGGGTTTGTCCTAACCATGAGGAATAGAAGCAGAGAATTGAGGTTGACTGCAAATGCCATCTTACTGGTCTTCATTACTCAGGCCTGGGAACAGTTATCCAGAATGCTTCTGCTGATCTCAGTTTCTGGTTAGTTCTCCCTCACTTAACCCTGAACCTTTCACATACACATGAAGATAAACACCCAAAGTTCTACATGCTAAGACTTAAGCAAACACATTCTGTGCCAGGTGGCATAGGCCAATAACCTGCAAAGGTCCACACCCACACAGGATTACACAATGGACCACACGTAATTTGGAGTATGCCATTTGCCTATCGCTAGGAATTATCAAGCACCAGTCATTTCCAGAAACTTTGCTGCTCTCAACGGATCGGTTACACTGCATTTATTTTTGCTCTAAGCAATACCTCCTATGCCAGTCATTCATACCAATTTGGGAGATCACCCAGATCCATCACCAACCCTTTTCCAGGTCCTCAAGCTCAATAACATTTAATTCACCAAGTGAAATTTCTCTGGCTCTTCTCTGCAATCCTAATTTCAACTTTTATCCTGACAAGCTGCCAGAGACAGAGTCTACTCCACAGGGATCCCAAATGCTACAGCCTGCTGCAGCCCAACACTACATGACAGCAAATCTTTTGAAAGAAAGAAAAGGCTCCATAAAACATCACTGGAGCTACAAAACGTGAATTCCTAAGTCAGTTGTAGCATGTTCAAGCCTCAGCACTGGGCCAATGCACAGACCTCCCCAATATCTGAGGAAGAAGTACCTCTCTGGTGTCTTGGGTCTCAGCTTTAATCCATTGGATGGCAAAAGGGTTGAGTCCAGCAAGGCCAGCACAAAAAAGTTTTCTCCCTGCACAGTAAACAATACACCATTTAAGTGATAGCCTCAGTGATTCTTTCAGAACAAAGAATAGAAGTGAATTTCCAGGAAGTGGCTCCTGATCTCATCCAGAATATTAAATTACAAGGTATTTTGTAGATTTTTCAACTGACATCAGAAAGGCCCAGCTAGCAATCCAATTAATCTCAAAACAATAACAGCCCTTAATCTAACATATATCAGCAAATTCCTGTTTCTCTCTTTTCTAACAAAAATAACAACACTGTAGTTGCCAGTGCATTAATAAGATCCTATTTCTGCTCCAGAGACTGAATCGAACCTTTGTTCTTCACAGCAAAGGATTAAGAAGGTTGCTATTTTGGTAATGAGATGTGGAGAGGTACTTACTTTGCAGCTGAGATCCAGGCTGGATGTCTGAGAAAGGAATAAACTGTGTTACCTCAGATGAACTTTATTTGTATAACCAGTTTATCAAACTCTGTTAGCGTGATGCATATCATTAGCAATAAAGAGAGACTATTCATGAATAATTACAATTTGATAGAGTGTTTAAGCTCATTTATAAAATATGCCTTATGTTGTAGATAAAGTCTACATGAATAAATGAACGTAGATTTTAAGATAACAACACGCACACATAAGAAATTAGAAAAAGTAAAACGACTTACTTTCTAGGTAGCTTATTGGTCAGTTGCTTTTTTTTTTTCCACACAAAGTCTAATTTTTTTCCAGATATCTCACCTCTTTTAACAAGCACATCATGGAGAAACGCTGTCATAAAATGACACAAGAAGGAAAAAAAAGGTGTCAGAAAAACAGCACATGGACAGGGACAAATAGGAGAACACTGAAAAGAAGATCAAATCATATGACACAGATCCAAGTGCTGAGGCACCAACTCAGTGCCCAAAATGATTGAGAAAACTGTTTGTGAGGCTGGAAAAGGAAGCAGTGACCTGTGAAAATGAAACCAACTTCATGAAAACATTAGTCATATAAAAAATATGTTGTTTACAGTTATCATAACAACATTTTCATTAAACAAACATGTTTGGTATATAAAGTTGTTGCAAGTAAAACATTTCCAAAGGACTAGGGTAGGTAAGGTAGTGTGGTTAGAACCTGGCACCACTTCATAATTACATAGGGATCAACTTCTTGCACTTAGAAATGGAAATGTTTGGGGCTTACATCAGAGGAGGTCCGAATTTCTAAATGACATGTATTTTTGTAACAAAATCTAGGAGCATCTTCAGATAGAGCAAATACAAACAGAAGTGAAGGCAAACAGTCTCAACATTTCACTTGCATCCTGCATATTGGCTGTTGACATGAAGTACTTTGAAAACATGACAAAAAATTAAACTATTTACTAACTCTCATTTGCAGTCTATCAGGCCTGTGTATTTCAAACACATTTATCAAGGACCCACCATGATGCAATACAACTCCAAATACAGGTAGAATGTCAGAAAGAAATTGCTCCATTGGTCATTTCTGATATCCTCTGGGAATGTTTTGCATCTGATGAAACTTTCTTATCTCTCCTCCTCTAACGAATAGTAAAACTAGAATACCAAAAGTCCACAGAAGTTCAGATATGTCTAAAAGCATAGGTGCCAGATTTCCTAGGGAAACAAATCTTATGCGGTCAAGCTTTGTCTGCATGAGTGGTCCCATGCATATTATCCCTTCAATAATTTTTTGTACATGACCACCAATTCCAAATAAATCTGATAAAAGCAGACACCTCAGAAACAATTAAGTTTTTAACAACATGCAGGAAAATCATTGGATGGGTGAATGGTGTTAATAGGGGTACCAATAAATTAAAGGTTTAGTATGAACATAACCTATTAAGCTTCAGAGAATCTACCAGTATTGAGCTGTTGGGAATTTCCTACACACTGGAGAAGCTCCAACTGGAGCTTGTGCCTTGTTAGAAAACCAGAGAATCCAGTGCCATAGGAAATGACAATTTATTCATTTCAAGCTAAGAGTAACAGTTTCTCAAAATCAACATCAGTAGAAAAGAAATTGTGCTCACAAGTTTACGTTTACAGGTAACACTTTAATCAAACATGGAAGGAACTGGGCTCAGTGCAGATGTGACACAGGAATATTTTTTGGCCTGTAATATGCAGGCAGTCAGAATGTACAAATAAACAGTTCTCACTCTTTGAGTCTGCAGAACATGTTGATTTCTTTTTAAGTCCTCCAACAGGTTAACTAAACAAAATATTTATTTACAGCAGAAAAGAGGATGAAGTTCTTCAATGACTGACATCTGAGTATCAGTATGAAGTTATGACAGGAGGATCTACCTGTTAAAGTTTTCCACTTTTACTCTGCCCAGAAACACCACTACTGAGAATAATTGCAGATTATAAAATAACTCCCTCTTTGAATACTTAAAGAATTTTCAGTATATTTTCATATCATACTGGAAATGCTTTGTAACTTAAGTGTTAACTTTCACTAAAAAGTGTTAAGGGCCTGGACACTGAAGCTTGATCCTCACTAGTGCAGCTCTGATAGGTCTCAAAGACAGCTATTCTTACAGAAAAGAAAAAGGATCCCATCCATGCAAGAATGGACACTCAAATTTAATATGCAGATTTTGCACAGACATCCCTAATGTTTAGGTATTCAGCCACCTAAGGGAAATTCTTTGGATTCATCCCTAGGAGGAAGAGGCATTGTGGTTGAACAAGATGATCGAACATGAAATTCTGGAAGTGGCAGTTTCATCGAGGGGGGGGAAGCATATTTGAAAATTAAATTTGGCTGCCATGTGGTGAACTCAAATGGAAAAAAGTGGTTTTTATGCTTCAGCTGGGTTCTCTGACAGCTCTGCCTGCCCTGTGCAGCCTATGGACAGGGAATGGGCAGAATGAACACCCCAGGAGGATGCAGACACACAGCTGGGTGACAGCTTTAACAGCTGGCTTCCATTTCTAAATGTTCACTCTGAGTTCTGAGGGGATGAATGGATACGTGTACACACATTTTTCTCTTACAATGCACAGATCATCTTAAAATCACCTAAAATATTCTCTCACTCTGTGCATAATATGTCTACAGACTCAGTCATTTCTATGACAATAGCCTTCTTTGTTCAAATTTTGTATTACCTCAGATTTCAAGACTTCATAGAAGTGCAAAAAAATAAACCCTCTGCATTTAAATGAAATGGTTTAGTGATCAGCAGTCTCTTTGCAGCAGAGTTAGCAGATCCCTCCAGTCTCTCTTTCCCAAATATATAAGAGAATGCCAAAGTCAAAATTTAAAGATTACCTCTGGTGTGCCATTCTAGGTAGCAGGGAGAGGCCCAGGGATCCAAACATCACTTACAGATTATACCAGTTTAAGAGCACCGAAAATGCAAGTTACATGCAAGTTATATTTATATGTATAAATAGAATAGATACGGCCTTTCTCTGGCTTAGTGACCTTCTAGAGAAGCAGAAAGGAAATGCATCAGTGCACAAGGGACAGAGAGGGAAAGGGACAGCTCTGACACTGGGTACCCTGCACTGGCAGTAATTTGGGAATGCTGGCAGGAGGCACCCTAGGTCCAACTTCACTTGAATCAACAGGTGCTTAGAGTGCCCAGACTTGCTGAAAATGAAGCCATGGTTGTCTCCACTTGGGCAGCTACACTTAGAAGCACTTTTTGGAAACGTAGCCTGCAGGGAAATGAGGGTTATGAAGCTGTCCTCACTCCCAGGCCTCACACGGAGGCAGCTCTTTCACTGTAGGACTCCTTTTTCCTCCACATCCCCATGTCCTTTGCAGCGAGGTGGGGCCAGAGGGAGGCATTTTCAGCCCTCAGAGAACCTTTATACTGTATTAAAAATATGGTTTCTTTAATGTTTCCTTTCTCAAAAGTAGTAATATAAACTAACTGAGTGTGCTCTTAGGAGAGCTTTTGGCAAGGGTATGGGACAATCCTGTGCCAAACCTCATCTTTGGCATGAAGAAATAAACAGACTGTGGTTCTGCATAAAGACAAAACTTTTGGAAAGCCTTTAGAATATTTCTCATAATGAAACAGTGGGGGGGTAGTTTTCTTGAAATTCTGAATACTCTCCAGAATACAAATCCAACCTTTAAATGTTTTGGTATCTTCAATTATAACTCAGTTTCTTCACTAAAAAAATTGAAAGAATTAAATGATGAATTATAGATATGCTCTGATTTTGAACAATCCTCATTAAGTCTATTTCCATACCATTTCATCTGTCTATAGTAAATAGAAATATAGTGTCAGATAAGAATGAAATTATTCTCATCTCTCCATATTACAGAAAGAGAAACTGACATTGAAAGATCATGTGCTCTGTCTGTCTAAAGCCACAAATGATCCACTGCCCAGAACAGCAGTGCCAGATTATTTTGCTCCACACTCTGGCTGTTGAACCCTATGCTTCTTGATAGATGATGTTCCCATTCATGGTACCTGAACAAGAATATTGTCCAAAAACAATATGGGAAATAAAGTCCTGGTCTTGGATTTTATTTCTGGTTGCTCCCAATAGTTTTTCATAATAAACTGAATGGCAATGCAGATTGTACAGAGGATGCAGAAGAAAAGCAATCACAAAGTTTCAAAAATATCTTAGTAAAAGGGTCCTGACAATGATATTTCTTATTACATCACACACAACTTCTGTGCTGTAGAATAGATCAACCTCCCATATTTAACAAATGAGGTTTATCACACAAATATCTGAAACAACCTTAGATGAAGATTGAGTATTCAAAAGGCTACTGTGGTTTGCCAATACACACACAATCATTTTGGACTACCCAACATATCATGAGTGTTATTAAAAGAAACTAAATACTTTAAGAACAACTTTAAGAACATTTTAATAGTGTTCCTTTTTGGTTTTGGGTGGAAAGGGATGCTGTTCTCTTCCTTTTCAGGATTATTTTTTCTAAATAAATTTCTAAATCCTACTTAGTTCTGTTTAACTGCAGCCTTGTAAACCCTTTGTGTGTTTCTTTCGCTCTCAAGCCTCTTTAAGTGCTTTTGTATCTCTCGTTCCAACAAGGATTTTCCTGTATTTTTTCTTTTTGTTCTCTCAGAAATCAACTCTCTTTGCTACAAGTTGGAGAGCTTCTCCCATACACATCCAAGTCCCCCGCTGTAGGCAACAGAAAATTTTCAGAATTAATAACCTATGAAAAATGAATGAGGCAATTCTCAACTCATAAAACTCCAAAGTTCTCTGCTTACTCCAGCAGATATGTCTGTAGTGGATTCATTCATGCCAGATCATCAGCTTTTCTCTGAAATAATGAGAATAACACAAAAAATGTTTAAGTAGAGATGCCAAAGTTCTGATGTCACCACGGGTCTGTTCAAGCTGGAGCCAGGACCCTGCTGGAGGTCAATCTAGACCTTGACAGCATTCTATCTTCCAGAAAATGGACATACCTCAACTCCACAGCCCTCCATTACAGATACATAGCTGACATTTTTCAAGCATATCACTGCAAAAAGCAGTGGTTAAGCCCAAAGCTTCAAGAATTTCACTAAAAAATGTACCAGTATCTGGTTATGCAAAGGCCTTTGGTTAAAGAATACATAAACTGCAAATACCACTGAGGCTTGTGGGTTGAATTTTTGGGGGTTTTGAGTTTAGGAATTTAAGTTGCATCTTACTGTGAGAAAAGAGAAAGCAAAAACAACTGAGAAATGGTACTAGTCCACTAAAAACTCAGAGTCATAAGCTGTGATGCCACAATAATAAAGAAAAGGTTCATGTAGGACAGAAAGACAGGCTGTGACCTCATTTCCACTAATTATCACAAAGCTGTTTGCTGGGTTTTTATAAATGCTTTCCTATCTTCACACTTAGTACACTTTGTTGCAGTGTGGCTCCCCCTCATTATTTAGACCCCAGTTTGAAAGTTGACAAGTCCAAGTTCTTATGTATGTCCAGGTGCTTCCCATCAGAATTTAGCACTTCTTATGCAAGAAGGTGAGACCTTTTCTTTGAAAAATTTCCTCCTTATTTTCACCACAACTCACTGCAGTGTCTCCAGACATGATGTTAGCATATAGAGTAGGGCGTTTTTAAGTTTAAGATGCATATGGCAACATTTTGGGCTATTAAGTGATTCAGAGGCATTACTGGAGAGGTATTTCCTGTAAGTAGCGCTATAAAAGAAGTGTTTATTTAAAAGAGATTAACAAAACAACAGAGTGGAAGTGGCTGAGCTGCTGGGAGGTGTAACATGAGGGTGGCACGAAGTCAAGAGCACAAGACAGCTGCGTAGTACATTAAGAAGCAGGACGCTGAGGATCAAGCTGGATTTTTACAATAAAACCAGAGAAGAGGTTCAGTTGAGAAGAACTTTTCCTGCATGAGTGAGAAAGCTCAAGGCAATATTTTCAGCTGAGTAAGCACTAGCTGATGAAGGGGAATTCCAAGGCCTGATCCAAGTTAATGAAGAAGACTTTACTGACCAGGGTCGCCACCAGGTGATAAAGAGCCCACACTCTCCAGTGAATTCGGATCCCCACAGCCAGGCAAACCCTATCAATAGAAGTGCTGCTAATGTTCAACCAAAATGCAAATGTGAAAAGGGTATTTCTTTCACAAGTGCGTTTTAGGCAAAGCTTCACGGCCAATCATGCACAGGCACTGAAATACACAGGCAAGTACAGACTTCCACTGGGTAAACATCTTTAAGGCCATGTGCATGCACAGTAGCTCTGAGGAGTACAGCTTGTGTTCACTCCACTGACCTCATTCTCATCCATCTATGTTTAATCTAGTCCACCACAGAAACTGAGTTCTTTACTTGCTAAATACACAGTCTGCATAAATTTTGGCTTTTTCTAAATTGCTACAGAAGGTAAATTCACATTTTTTTTTTCAAGATAAAAGGGTGGGTTTTATGCAAACTTATTTTCTTAGCAGACAATTGAAAACGTGTTTTAAATATATTTGCCTACTATTGAACAAAAAAAATATGAGCAGATGTTTTTTGGATGAGCTACATTGTTTATTATTTTCCTAAGATGTCCAAAACATGATACTTATTTAACCCCTAGAGTAGTGACACAGAAATGACATGATGTGCATCATACATCAAATAATGGTCACTCCTGCTGTTCTTTAGACATTTGGGGCTTAATTTGCAATTATTTGCATTTATAGAGCAAAGCTATACAATAGAAATGAGAACACATCTCCTAAGTTGATACAGAATTGATTTTCAAAGGGTGACATGCACCAAAAATCCTATTGCGTGATTAGTATAAACATGTAAACAAAAGAATGAGGAACAGCGTTGTCTGCTAATGGATTTTCAGTTATGAATTTCCATTGTTACAACATGTGATTAATTTACATGTTCAAATTAAGTCTCCGTTTTTGCATGTTTAATTATGAGGTATTTAAGAGCATGGTTGGGTGTGTTTGATTATAAGCAGCATCTAGGAAAAAGCTTGGCGCTTGCAATTTGCTTGTCCTTGTTTAAAATGTTCTCATTACATCATGGAATGAACAAGTTAAAAAAAGGAATGTCTCTGTTCCCAGCTAACAATGCACACAAGTCAAGAGCTTTCCTCCTAATATTTCCCATAAGGATCAGAGGTATCTTTTTGACAAGCAAGTGACTGAGGGAATCTATGAAAACAACAGCATGTCTTTGGAGAGTCCAGTAGTGCACATGCTGTGGATGCCATCATTTAATCTCACTTCAGAGTTCCCCCAGTTCCAAAAAATTCAGACAACCCTAAATTTTAGTGGGATTTCCATTTCATGCCTCTGTGCCATGCTTGAACAGCTCCAGGGACTAATGCTACAATTTTCCTAGTAAAACACAAGGGTCCAACTGCAAAGGAGGGCTTAGGGCTGTCAAATAACTGTTTTTTCAGTTCAGCTGCCAAGCCAAACAGTTGAAAAAGAATGTTGCTTCAAACTGAACCGAATTCACAATTTTTCCAGGTTTCCACACCAAAACCACTACCATCCCCACCCAGGCCACTGTACTTCGTTTAACATGAAATGTTCCATGTGCCTCAAGAGGAAGCATTTTTAGAAAATGCAAACATTTGGCAAATGCAAACATAAAAGACAAGGAAATACAATACATGATTTACAAAATCGTTGCAACAGGGATTGTTCTCTCTGAGTTTTTCTATACAGTTCACTCTTTGTTATACTAAATCTCCTTCCTACTGTATTGAAGGCACAGCTTCCAAAGTGAGTACCATTAACATCAGGCTGAAGAATCATTCTTACTCTATTGCTCTTTCACTCTCAACTATCATTGAAGCAGTTTGCATGACGTGGTTTGTTGGACAAGCTCCATTTTGGAATTATACAAAGAGTAATTGCTGAGATACTCCTATGAGGAGTTAGGAACACAAATTCAAATTCCTGTCTTGATTGGACAGGGCATGGGTTTGAGCTACGATCTGATTTTGCTTGTGTGACTACTTATTGGAGGATTTTGAGGCAGGTTCTCACCCTTTGCATTGAAAATGGTTCACTTTGCTTGCAGCACTGAAGTGGCCCACCCCCAAACTGAACTTCTTTAAAGCCAGCTGATTAGCACAAGCCCCTGGCAGAGAGGGCATCAGACAGAGACAGCTCCCCTGAAACAAAAACGTGTAAAGAGGAACAAATGAGAACACATTACAGCAGACCTCACTGCTGCTAATTGTTCATGCCCTGTTCTGAGAGACAGGACAGCAGGATCCAAACCTCCAGAGCAGAAGGCAGAATTAAACCAGAGCATCCATCACTGCAGATGAACAGCCTAACCACCAAGAGAGGAAGTAGAAGGCCTACCTCCTTCTCACCACTCGAGTATTCTCAGATTTAACCTTCTGGTAGATAAGAATCAAATTACCTTAAATAATTTGCTCAATGCCAGTAGAGATCTTTTTCGACACTAAATTTTTCTTGTATTTTCTTAGAAGATGTACCCACACTTTTGAGACAGAACAATCCTTCAAACGGGAACATCCTGCCTCTAGCAAAGCAAAAATTCTACTAAATATAACACCATCTCTTCTAGATGGTGTTATATTTACTCTTCTAGTCTTACCTCTTCTATATAAGACTTATTATATATTATGAATCAAGCTGATCACACATATACTCATGGTAGCATACATATTTGGAAATGCTTGTATACCTGAAGTATCAAGGCACTGCATCTCAGATCAGCCACCTGATTTACAGAAAATTTCTGGAGAAAATCCAGTATTCACACCATTCCTATTCATTTCTACAATCTATGCTCTTTTTTGCATCTTGGCACTATTCCCACAAGGCATTGGCTGGACAAGCAGCAAAATGTAGTATTCAAACACCTGAATTCATGAAGGCTTGTGAAGAAATGGCCCTTCTGTTTGGTAAGTTTTGTACATAAATAGAGATGCCATAATCACAGGATCATGGAATGTTACAGGACATCTCCCACTGGAACAGCTCCTCGCTCCTCGGAGCTTCCCTGTAGTCCCTCTCAGACACTGGAAGGTTGCTGTTCCCCACACACCTTCTCTTCTCCAGGCCGAACAGCCCCAACTTTCTCCATCTGTCTTTTTAGGGGAGATGCTCCAGTCCTGCTATCAACTTCGAGGTCCCCTCTGGACTTGTTCCAACATCTCCATGTCCTCCTTGTATTGGGGACACCAGAACTGGACACAGTGCTCCAGGCGGGGTCTCACAAGAGCAGAGGGGCAGAATCACTCCCTTCAACCTGCTGGCCACACTCCTTTGGATGCAGCCCAGAATTCTTGGCAGTGATAGCAGCAGAAAAATATATTTTAAATACATTTATCAGAAGCAATGATTTCTAATATGACAGAGAATCAATATTGAACATTTTCAGGTAATACTAGTCACTCACACTTGCTGAATAACAGGACAAATCAATGCAGTCCCTGTCCCAGAAGAGAGATCCTAGCTTAAGAAAAGATGCTGTAACTATATACTTGAGATTGCTGAAATTTAATTCCAAGTGCACTTTTTCCAGGAAGAGACAGTTAAAACCTGTTAAAAGCCAACACCAACCATCATCTATTTTGGCAAAATTTTCTTTGAATGTACCAAATAACTAGGAGGTGACATCTTTCTTTCAGCATCAGAGGTTGAAAATATGACAGATAGAAATTTTATGAAGTAGAAACTTTTGCTTCACAAAATGCCTTTTAAGAAATGTTGACCTGGATTAAACCAAGAAAATATATTTTTACTCAAGTAAAAAACTACTCAAGTAGTGGAGATGAGAAGGAAATATATTTAAAAGGGAAAAAAAAAGAAAAAGCAAAAGTAGTGTTATTTTTTGTTTGACATTATTAACACATGGAAACATTGCTTTTGAAATTGCATGGAATTAAAATTATTTTGTAAATGTTACTGAATACACTTTAATTTCCTTTGTTCTCTTTTTCATGGAGGCTTAACTTCTAATCTCCAGCAGTTATCATTATAGCTGAAGCCTGCATATATTGCTCAGGGGCAAGAAGCTATTTGCAGAAGGTTATTAGGTTTATTACTAAGCAGTAGCTATGTGGAAAAAACACCACGTCTTTGAGAGAAGACCTGGCATGCAGATAACACTCATGACAGAGTAAATTCCACTAATACCTCTCTAAGCAATTGTTTTTGCTTTCTGCCATGTTTTTGTGACTTTCTGTGTGCTTCTCACTCCACTTAAGGCATTCAAAGTGTACTGGTGAGCTTCCTGACTAAGGATGAATTTTAATTTCCAAATGTTGCACGAGTAGCTGATATTCTCACCACTGCTTTACCTGCCACGGGAACCCAGCTATGGAAATTGCCTCTCACTGAACCGTGTCACACTGACCTCCCCAAAAACCCCAAAAACAGGTTATGAGAATGCCCTAAAACACAGCTGGATCCCTCACAGGCAGAGTAATACATTCAGAAAGCATTGCAAGACCTCTAGCTTACACAGCTTTACTGTGGGAGGGCTTTAGTTGGAACTTTTAAATATTAGCTAAGGAAAAGAGCTGTTTATATCATTTAGGCACAACTCTTTATTCATTCCATTTGGATTTTTAATAGTTCCTTTGCTCTTGTTCAGTTAGGGAATCATCAGATACTTGCAGTATTCTGGACATTTTCAAACATTTCACATATTTTTGTGTTAGAACTGCAGTGGATCACATGACATGCAGCTGTGTTAACATATTTAGGGTTTGGATACTTACAAACTCCTGCACTCAGGAGTATTATTTTTCTCCTTGTTTACATTTGAGAATTACTGGATTTTGTTGGGTTTTCTAACCACAAGGTTAGAATTTATAGGGAAAAATTAAGCAATAAATAGGTACAGTGTCTTACCTTCGTTTTTCATGTCCTGCCTGCCAGCAGGAGGATTAGAGAGATAAAGCTGGTTTTCTTCTGTGAAACTGCAGCTAGTCCAGTCACAAGCTCACAAACACTCCTTTCCATTTCAGCTATACTTTGACCACACAAGTACGGTTTACAGATTACAGGAGTTACAAAAACACACAGCAAAGAGCTCTTGACAGCCTGACTTATGTATCAGCAGGAAGAGCTTCCAAGGGACCTTTCCATCCCTGCAGTGCTGAAAAACTTCCAGGGAAAATCTTCCTGGATACCAATGATCTCGTCTAACTCAGGGAAAACTCTACTCTCAGCCAGCTGCTTCGTTGTGGGAAAGCACCAGTTCACAGAAAGATGATTCATAAACACAAAACTTTATGCCTAAAACACAGAGCTTTTACCTGCTCGAATTCTGATAACAAAAATAAGTCTCAGACATGCGTCATCACTTAGTTTCACAGAGAGAAGAACAGACCCCATAATTCTTTCTAAAGGTGCATGACTGCACCATAAATAAACTAAATGTACATGATCTTGTTTGAGATTATTTTTTTTCTTTCTTAACTCTGCAGGTTTTTTTTTAAATGCCAACAGCCCCAATGGTGGAATCCGAGGCATGCCAGATACTGATACTGTATGCTGGTAACATGATTTTTATTACAGATAAATCTGCAATTAGACATATAAAGGAGAAAGTAATTACACTATCTTTGAGGGAAATATCTGAAATTACTTAGACAACACTTCCTGAATGGAAAATTTACAATGGAATTTGTTCATAAGAATTTTTTTAAGTGATCTAATCAAAACATGATGGATCAGTCAGTTGACTGCAGATGACTTAATGGACAGTTCCCCAAAATCAGCGCTGTGAAGTTTGGAGAAACAATAGCAAATTTCATGTTTGAGAACTTAGAAGAGTATGTCACCTGCAGTCTCACAGCAAAAGTGCCTCAACAGAGACTCAGTAAAGGAATGGATTCTACCTGTCCTTTAGCTGCTGCTACAGATGTCTCATGGGTGTTAGTTTATACCTGCCACCCTCAACCTCAGACACACTTCAGCATAAAAATTTGTATTCAAATGTCATCCCCAATCCAATTTCAAAGAATAAAAAAATAAGATTTCTTTTAGTGTCCAACCCAAAATTTCTTACTGCTACCTCAGGTTGAGAAAGGGAATGATACAAATGATTATTCTTAAAATTGTCTTGTCTGAGAATAAGAAGCACGCTTCTATTATAGAATGAATGACTCCCATTGGTTAATCTATTGCTCAACACTTAACTCTAAATTAGAGATCAGCACAATTTAGGGGCATAATTCTAACTTCACTTACTTGCAGATATTTCAGACACTTTGTTTCAGCTTGAGATACCACGGCAAGATAATCATTGTATGCTCATTAACTTGCCTTAGGAAAGGAAAAATACAAAAGTTTTTTTAAAATGCTGTCGTTTGCCAAGGAAGAGCAAGACTACAGGAGAAGCTGTGAGATGCTCTGCTTAAGTGACTTGATGATGCTTCTCTCTTGCCCTCGAGGCATTGATCTGGCATAAGGTCTCCATTTCCAGAAAGCACCACTGCTCTGCAACAGCTGATAAAGGCTTCGACATTCTGCTCTGTAGGGAGGAGCTTCCCACATTTCCAAACAAGTCTTGGTTCTAAACAGAAGTCAAAACACGGCACCTCCAAGTCTCCTGCAAGAAGGAAACGTCAACACTTTCTGTCTTAGAAAAATAAGTGTATTTCATTGTTTAGCAACAAGCTGCTCCGGGGGAATCCTGAGATTGCCCCCAGACCTAGAAGTGCTCGAGGAACACCCCGAGGGAGCGGCTGCACTCGGTCAGGGCCGATTTTTGACATCCTCAGGAGGAGAACTCTTGCAGCTACAAACCCATCTGGTTTCACTCACAGCCAGCTTTCATGCACTACACATTCCCGAGAGTCTCTGAGTTTTGCTCATATATGTGGAAGAGAATCTGCATTTGGGTTCTATTTTCACCCAACACACAGCCTTGCTCACCCTCTTGTTTCTCCTTCAGCTCTGTCTGCCTGCACAAAGAACTGAATATTAGCATATATGATCAATAAAATTATTTCTTTTCTGGGACAAGGCAGAGGTTTATCTAGTCTTCCCTTCAGCCTCAGTGACAAATTATAACTTCATTAAAAAAAAAAAAAAAAACAAACCCGCATTTTCCTCCGAAC